>VYZP01013035.1:59469-73548 GCA_013400635.1 Hypocryptadius cinnamomeus
TGGCCTTGAGCACTGCCAGGGTTGGGGCATCCACCTCACTGGCCAACCTGTTCCAGTGTCTGACCACCCTCACAATAAAAAATTCCTTCCTAATATCTTACATAAATCTCCCCTCTTTCAATTTGTATCCAATTTTCACCCGTATTAAAAACCTGGGAATCCTAGCAAGGGTGATATATTAGCTGCAGCTCATAATTGTGTCTCTAACCTAGCTCAGAGATAGTCTGTGCATTCTGGTGTAGAAAATAGGAGACAGCTCTGGCAGGAGGGGCAGCTGGCAGCTCTTTTGTACCCATCAAATAGTGCCAGCAGAGAGGAGAAGTTGTTCCAAACTCTCATTTGTGTAGCTAGAGTTTATGGCTGGTGAAAGTGATGCTTTGCCTCCTGCCCTGTGGCTTTCTGGCCACGCTGTACTCCAGCAATTCTTCCAAAGGCTGCTTCATGGTCCCCCCGTGTGCCTCATACTCAGGTAAGTGTGTGCTCCACCAGCCAGGGAGGAAAGCTGACAAATCACATTTGTTATCAGCCCACTATTGCTTTTCCCAGTCAGTGCTGGTATGGCCACCATCTGTCAGACAGACCTGAGTGCCTCCTCTGTAGAATGAAGCCAAAACTGATCTTCATCTCAGGGATTTTGTGGGGATTAGTTAGTTTGCATTTGAGCCTTAGTCTTTGAGATGTCATATAAGTGGCACAGCAGATGTATTTGATCAGAATGCTGGAGAGGAAGTTCATGGTGTAAACCCAGCTATTTATAAAATATGCTTGTGTTCTGGGAAGGGTAATAGGAATAAATTTTAAATTTAATTTGTCACGTCAGTGACCAAGCAGGGCCTCATGATACAGATGTTCTCTTTATTTGTAAGACTGTGGGTTCATTGGTATCCTAATTTTAAAAAAGTGGAAAAAGTGCATTGTGCAATGGGCCACTAGGCAGAATTAGCAGATTTCTGCTCTTACAGACATTCCTGCATTGCAGAGTTCAATTTATAAAATACACGTCATACACACATCCCATTTCATTTTCTCTCTTATCTGTATTTGACTTCATTGGCTATTTGAGCTATATGGGATCTTTTGGGAAAGCAGTAGAGTGTCTGAATGTTTTTCTGTGTCTAGGTTGTTGGGCTCTGTAATGGCTTTCTCTGCCTACCTCAGACCTACTCACAGGGCGAGATCCTTCTGATGTGCTCAGGCTATAATTAGGCTGAGTCAGACACAAATCCTGCAGCTGCTCAGTGAAATTCTAATTATTTTAATTCCCTAAGTTATTATCTTGTTGGATTTATTAGGTTTTCCCCTCTCAACAGCTACAGATAGATTGCTGAAAAGATGTTTGCATAAAGCAAAGAGAATGTGAGTTCATTGTTGTCATTGGTGAAGTGCAGTGGGTTCCACAGGATGGATAGGAATGTTACACCAGTATGCAGGAATCAGGGTTTATGGCTGGGATTACCTGGTGCTCACTGGGGAGCAGTTCATAAGGCAGCTCTTTAGCACCCTTTTTACATCCAAACTACTTTACATCTCCTTGACTGAATCAGTTTTGCATATGTACCGCAGCAGGGCTGATAGCCAGCATATCTTTGTTACGTTCTGCATGATAACGACATTAAATTGCTTTTTCACCCAGGCTCTAAAATCAAAGCAGTTGGCTTCTTATCACACCTAATACAGATACCAATTTTTTCTCTCCTTTTTATTCAAAACACATTCCAGTTTCACCAACTTGGCACATCATAAGAAAGATAACTTATTTTTCCATTCCCATCAAGCTGGCACCTCAGGAATTTTTTTACCGTTCCCCATTATTTTCTTTGGAATAGCTATAATTTAATAGGACTCATTCCTGTAAATCCAAGTTTCCTTATTCTTATTTTTCCTTAAAATCCTTATGTACAGGCAACAGCACTCAGTGATCCAGAAGCTTCTTTACCCAGTACCTGTAAAGCAGAGGTTTTTGCATGGTGGCTGTTGCAGTGGCTATTGCCATCAGGTGAAGTAATTGCAGCATCATCCCAAGCTATGGGCTGAAACCTCAGGATGCTGTTTAGATACTCTGAGCTCCAGAAGGAAACAGTCTGTGTTATCTTCCCCAAAGACAGCAAAATGCCTGGCTTGGTCTAAATGGTAACAATTTTATTGAAGGCCTTATCTCTTTTACTTAAATTCTGCTTTTTGTTTTTCATTGATCAGTCTATAGGCTTGGGATTTTTCCCAGGATAGATAAGATCTGCTGCTCCTCATAATAGAACTTAACTTGCTGCACTGCCTTGCCAAACAGTTTTTGTTTTCAAATTGCATAACAATTAACTTCTTTTTATATGGCATTGAAGCCTAACATTTGTAATATTTAAGCCAAGAAAAATAGTAGAAAAGATAAAGAAGCATTTATGGCAACATGTCAGACGTGTGCTGCATTGAGCCAAATGGGGAACTATTTGTATTTTCTAGACATGTCTGAGCATATTATTAAGGTTGCCTGGTGCTTATCATTATTAGGACATGTTTTTAACTCTTTAAATTTTTGCCAAAATGTAACCAATGGCTGAAATTTTACGTGCCAGGTGTCTGACTCAGGCTCAAGTTTTGGCAAATTTCAGCCAGAGCAGGTCACCCATTTCCAAGAACAAGTATAGAGAAGGACACACTGGTTTGTGTGTTTTAAAGGCATTTTGGTGATTTATTTTTTAAATTTATTTTAACAGTTTGCTGCCATGTTATGGAGCAGAAATCTGAAATTTGCTATGAAATTGCTTTTGCACTTTTTGTCATCCTTACCAAAATCCTCTGAAACTTCTAAAATTACAAACTTTGTAAAATTTGTAAAATTGCATTCAGCCTTTTTTAAGCAATTAAGACCTTGATGGGTAAACTTAATCCACTCCTCTATGCCAAAATAGGCTCAGACATACCTGGAATCTTTCTGAGAGTTCTTTTGCTTCAAGTCCTTGAAGGCTAAGGATTCACAGCCTCAGTAACAACCTGTATTTGTGTTTGGCTATCTGCGTCACTGCAATTTAATTCTTCCTTTCAATAGAGAGGTCTTTTTCTTCCATCAACAAAGAGTCCAATTCTGATTTAGTGGTCCTGAGCTTCTTATTGCTCTTCAAAGCAGTCTGAGACATGCAGATCCAACTCCACAGACTGTCTGAGGCTGCTCCCACATAAAGCCACAGGAGAGGAGCCCAGTGTGTCTTGGGCCAGGTACTGCCTGCCTGGACGACCCCAGCTCCACGGATAAGTGAGCTGTTTCTAGCATGGATGAGAGAGGAGCCAACTTGGTAAGAAGAAGATGAAAAGAAAATGAAAACTTGGAGATAAGGAGGTTGAGTGTAGGGAGGGAAGGACCTGAAGCTATGTCAAGGTGAGGAGAATGAGTCTGGGAGATGCTTCAGGGGTAGCAGGTAAAATGGGGTAAAACTATAAAGGGGGCAGCCACAGGGGTCAGGTCCTTATGGTCAAGGGTGATTGATTCCAGGGAACTAGTGACAGGACAAGAGGACGTCGGGAAGAATTTCTTCACTGAAGTGGTGGTCAAGCATTGGATGGGGCTGCTCAGGGAGGTGGTGGGGTCCCCATTCCTGAAGGTTTCCGAGGAACTCCTGGACGTGGCACTCAGTGCTCTGGTCTGGGTGACAAGGCTCTGGGTCACAGAGCTGGACTCGATGGTCTTGGAGGTATTTGCTATCCTTAATGATTCCATTATTCTATTCCAGATTTGGATGGGGACCATCAAAGGAAGTAGTAATTTGGGATGGCCACACAAAGATCCTGAGGGGAAGGATCTGTGCTTTGGGTCTAGGGCTGTGAGGTGGAAACTCAGAGAACTAAGTGTCAGCCAGGAGGCAATGGAGCAAGAGGAGGATTGGTACTGGCTGAGTAGACAGTCCTGATGCCAAATATTTGAGTGAGAAGAAAGGGCCATAGGCTAGGAAAGGGGGTAGGAGGAAGAAACTAGATTAGGAAAGACAGATGAAGGAGACAAGGATTGGATATAAAGGCTCAGTGCTGAGGGCTAAGAGAATATAGTTCTGTCTCCTCTACAGCTTGAAATGTCCTAGAGACTTTCTATCTCCAGACAGGAGGAGCATACAGAGCACTTGTCCATCCTCATTACTACTCTGCTGTATCCTGTTTTCCTTCCTGAAGTGGGGCTCCAGATTCTCCTCTGGTTGAGAATTGTCTGTGAAGACCAACCATCAGTTGGTTTCATTCCCTTAATGTTCTGATCTGTTTAAGACAAAAACCACCTTTCTTGCACAGCTGATCATTAGCATCAATGTCCATGATGTGGCAATGGCTCACTTGGACCTCATGGTGTGGTGCAACCTGCTGAAAAGAAGTGCGCACCAACGATAGCATGAGCAAGAGGAATTTTTTTTTTTTCCACTTTGCAGTGGAATATATTCTAGGAGGCCTGGAAGACTCTTACAGCTCTGGAAATCTACAGCATAGAATGTATAGTGAGGGTATAGTTCACTAATAAAACTTAGTTAGTTGTTCAGCATGTTGAGTTGGTTTCCCTGTAGGAAGTAAGCCATAAAGCCATAAATCTTGCTAATAAAAAGTTCATTTTCCTTCAGCACGCGAGGAATTGTTGCATACCACTCAACTCCTTTGAGCACAATGAAGTGAAAATCTGACTCAGAAGTTAATGTGAGGGAAGGCACAAAATATTTTTCTCCTTGTTTTTCTGTTACAAAATGTTGTATTTACTATCTACAAATGGAATCCCTCCAGTTTTGGTAGTTTTCATTTATCAGTGTTTGGTACATGAAATTCAAACTGGGAGTTATTCTTTGAAACCAATATATTAGCCACATAAATAAACATCATAGAACAGAGTAGAAAGTGAGCTAAAATAACTGGGTTCAAATTCAGGAATAAGCATTTAGCAGCAGTAGACACTTACTTTTGTAGCCCATGCACCTGATGTCAGAGTTTTGCAAAGACATATGAAACTGCCCCTGGGCTCTGGGCTGGATTTCTCTGGTAGCACTTTCTGCCTCCTCAGCATTCCCCTCTCCTGCTGGGCCCCTTGGCTCTGTCCCGTGGCTCACAGTGCAGTGGCAGGACACAGGAGCTCTGCAGGCAGCTCACCTGTCCCAAGGAGCCACAGGGCTTGGGCTGCTCCCTCGTTAGCAGCAGCTTGTTGCATTCCCCCCCATGTGATTTCCTGCTGCCCACTGAAGTCTAGAGAGTACACCGGGGTTGAAATGCTCTTTGCTTCTAGCCTTTGTGGTGTGTGACCTCAGACTGAACTCTGGTTCTTGGAAGCAATAATATTTGCTATCTCTCCTCTGTGGTTATTTGATGGAACAATTACTGCACATTAACTGAACCTACAGTGCAGTGTGCAGTGCATACCACCAAAGCATGAGATAAAAGATGATGAATTTTGAATAATTTTAGTCCTAGCTGCAGGCACATCTATCTTCACAAATAACTTTCTGAATCCACAGAACGCCCTTTTTCAAGTCTTCAAAAGCTGGAAGCTTTGGTTTTTTGTTCTCTTAAAATATTCTGGCCATAATTTAAAAATGTATTTTAATTTTTTAAAATAATAAGGGACAGCATTTTTATGAGAGTGTAAGTGCTCATAAGCATGTACATGCTTCTTAGAAGTTGTACTTGAAGAAAACATTTCCAGCTAAGGAATTAACTGTCTCAACTTGCTCCATGATTTCAGTAAAACCAAGTAGCCTCATGATTTTAACAACACCAAGTCATTCTCCTTAGTGGAGTTATTAATGACGTTTCAGAAAAGAATGCAGAGCTCTCCATACCTGAAAATACTTCAAGAGTATCCACACCTAATTAGCTGGCCATCCTGTGAGGACTTGTGCATGATCTTTAAACACATGAATAAAACTAAGAATGCATTCAAATCTTCAAAGAATTGCTTCAAAGAACCACTTTCGTTTGCAAGTAGTATTAAAAGAAAACATGCAACACATTAATTGAAGAACTGAGGGTACTTTTAATTAGTCTTCTTGAAAGTGCTGATTTTGCATGTAATGAGAAGTTCCTGGAATTCAGATCACCGTGCATTGGCAGCAAAGTGGGGCTTGCTCATGAACCACAGCTCTGTTGGTAGCCGGTACTGCTGATAGGAGCTGAAACTCATGTCAGAATAAAGTAATGAAATGGACACTCAGATTTCTTTGAGGTGGTAGGAAACAAACTGTGCTTTTATGCTGGAGCATTTCTTGGTAAGGAAGTAAATTGTTTAGGTTCCTAAATTTCAACTGGTGGAGCAAATACTGCTTGGAATGGAGAGACTCTTGCATATTCATGAGTTGATTGATTGATTCATAGTTTTACATGAGGCAAGTTTGAAGCTAAATGCTCAACCTGATCATGATGAAATTTTGCAAAGTCATCATCCAGCTGAGATCGTTGTTGTCTACCTTCACTTCCACACACCTGCCTGAAAGGATGTTTGGATACCTGTGTGGTGATTTGAGCATATCTTTAATCTGAAATGCATACAAACTTACCCAGTAAGCAATCCTTTACACACTTCTCAAACCCATCAGGTACCATAATGTCAGATCTTCATTAATGTGTTCATAAACTATAACATTCCTAAACAGCAGTGACTTGGATTCCTGTAGCTGTCTACCATGTTTTCTGGACAAAGTTCTCTTCTCTCTGGAGCAGAATGCATGAAGATTGTGACCGCTAATGTAAGGGTTTGTTGCTCTCTGCCAGCCTGTATGGGTGATCTCTTGCTCGTGCTCTGGATTTTTCACTGTGACACAGTGCTGAGGGAATGAAGGACCAGAGGGCAAACTCCTCTCTCACCAGAATCATTCCCATGACCTAGGGCTATGTAGGAGGAGATTGAATGTGTAGGGCACATGCTGGAGACATCAGGCATTGGATCTTGTTTTCAGGGCTTGCCTAGATGGGTGTTAGACTGACTCTGGTTGGTTCTGATAGCACAGAGGAATACTGTGCCATATCAGCAGGAAAAGGTTCATCTTCAGGGACCAGCTCCATGGACATTCGTGGTTTTCAGAGTACTTCACTCAGTCTTAAAATACAGCCAGACATCCCAAGTAAGACGCAGACAACTCCCTTACCATTTAAAATCTCTTCCTTTACTGAACATATGTCCAACAAGCAAAAGAATGAAACTTGGAGGGGAAAACAGTGGCGGTGTTCTCCCAGGGGGGCTTGGCTGGCGTAAATGAAAATAAACTCTCACCCCTGCTGAGGTGCTTGACTTGATCCATCTGTGCGTGCAGAGCAAGGGCAACACTTCTGACAATGGCAACGCTTCTCCCAAAGCTCCAGCTGCAGGCAAGTTCATCCTCATTGAATTCATATCCCTTTGCAATATGAGTGAGGTGCCAGGCTGAAGAATGGATACAGGATGCAAGTCAGCCTATCTTTTCCCACCCCCACTGCCCTTGCTCTCCCTCCCACTCACTAAATGTGCGCTAATCTTCCTCTTGTCTTGTGTTCTCACTTTTCTTGCAGTCGCTGTGAGCGCTTGCCTTGTAATGAAAATAAGGAGTGCCAGAGCCTGCCTCTGAGAATAACCTACTATCACCTCTCTTTTCCCACCAACATTCAAGTACCCACCGACATTTTCCGCATGGGTCCTTCCAATGCTGTCCCTGGGGATAAAATTCAGCTGTCCATCATCAGCGGGAACCAGGAGGGGTTTTTCACCACAAAAAAAGTGAACAACCACAGTGGCCTTGTGGTCATGCAGCGTCAAATCACAGAGCCCAGAGACCTTCTTCTGACAATTCAAATGCGACTTTCCCGCCACGGAACTGTCAACACATTTATTGCCAAACTTTTTATCTTTGTCTCTGCACAGCTTTGATCCCTCACTTACAGTCATCATTGGCTACTCTTTCTCTTCTAAGAGTAGCTTTTTTCCCCCTGATTTTAATAAAGTTTTAGTTCATCTGTTGCATGCTGCACTTGCATTTTATTTGCCATCATCATTACAGTTTTCCACTTTCCCCTATAACTGAACATCTTAATTGGTGGAGATTCTTCTGTGTACTCTGCATCATAATACAAAGCAGAAGTTGGTGTCTAAGAGTTCATTACCTGAGCATACTGAGGACTGAAAGCTATTAATTTACTTCACACAGTAGGGGAGTCAACTGATCATACACAGTTGCATAGGTTTAGGTCTAAATTTTCCAAAGAAAATAGGTACATATTTTGAACTGTCTCAACTGAGACATCTCTAGAAAATTTCATCACTTACGCCACAAATAGTGTGCATTTTCTGAAAATCTGTTAAAAGGGCATAACTTGGACCCTTAGGACCCCTGAGGTGCCCCAGCACATGGGTCAGTATAAAAGTCTGCAGCCAGATTCTCAAGCTGTCCTATTTATTGTTGCTCTGTTGTATCCCCTTAGCTAATGCTGATTTCCACCAGGTACAGATCCCAGTTCTAGCTTCTAAGGATGGTACAAAAGCTAATCACCTCTAAAGAACATTTATTTGAGAGATATTTCATCTTTCTTTCTGTGGAATTTTTGCTGAATGGAAAAACTAATGACAGCAGAACAGCAATCAACTTCATAACAGCATTCAGCTAATAGCAGAGAGCTCCTTTCTGTTTCACAAGCTATATCCTGAAACATTCCCATCTACAGGAACATTTGGAAAAGATATTTGATTTGTCTCATAACACTTTTGTCTCTCCAGCTTTCATATTAAAGCTGATAAATTTTGACCAGTAAAGACTTTATCCACAACTACCATCACACCAAACCATAAGTGCTCTGAGAAGTCAGTCAGAATTCCAATCTCCAAATCTTTCTTCCTTTGCTTTGACTTTCTTTGTTTATTTCTAAGCAGTCAAGAACAATACAGCTGGAATATCTTTGGAATTCTTTTGTTTTCTGAGCTGGAAGAGGATTTATTTATTACACAGTGTCCTTGTGTTGATAAGTATTAAAAGCTCACTCCCAGAGATATGATCCAAAAATTAATGTTCTACACTACCCTGGGCTCAGTTATCTCTGCTGCTCATTAGACAGGCAGAACAGTCATTCCATAGAAGAACAGGGAATAATCCATGTGAATGCACCTATAGAAAAAATATCTCTCTGTGTAAGTGCTGACAGCACAGTCAGGGTACAAGGGTAGAAACTGGGAGCCTTCTAAACCAAGATCATGAGCCTTAATCACCTGAGCACGGGGAATGACTCCATTAGCTGGAAGCTGCAAGCTCTCAGGCTCATCCTCAGCCAAGGCCTGGATGGGGGCAGGATTGCAGCACTGTGCCAGAGTATTACATGTTCCCCAAGGCAAAGTTTATCACAGCGGGCTGACAGGAGTTCAGGTCTCATAAGGAATGCCAGTGTTTAATAAGCCTGTTGACACATCCTTATAAAGGTGCCAGAAGCTGCCAGTGGGGGTAGAGTCGCAGGTTTAAATACTGAGAGCACAAGCCCGTGTCACTTGAGCTAGTGGGGTTAATTACTGCCACAGAAGGTGCTTATATGTAAATACTCTCTGGCTACCAGTTCCTTATGAGGCCATAATGAAGTAGGATAAATATTCAAAAATAAACTTCATTTTTGCAAACATTAATATATATCTTTTTGGCAGGAAAAGAAGGCAGTTTGAGAACATGCCCCTCAATGTTGTAAAATGCTGCCACATTCATTGTATTTAGCAAGGAATTCAAGAGCACAAAGCTCACGTTCCCCTGTGTTAGATGCTTGAATGCTGCAGTGTCACTGGGACTTTCCGGAGCATGTAGGTAATTACATAGTGGTATTTATATTTTAAAAATGAAAATTAAAATAACAGCTCCTGGTCCAAAGAACTTATTGACTGAATCTAAGAAACAATATGAAAAAGAATCATACCAGGACCTTAGAAGAATGAAAAGATTATAATCAGGAAATAATCAGAGCAGCTGAGCTGTTTCTTAACTTTCTTCTCTTTAAATGAAAATGCCCAGAGGGAAGAGGATCTCCAAAGCTGTAATTTGTGCTAGAGGCAGAAAACTTGAAGGAAAGGTACAAATAAAAAAGTTCTCATCACTGAGGAAGAAACTTTTGCCAGTCATAGTCTCCACTGTAGGAGAACATAAGCAAAATGGAAAACATCAGCTAATCAGAAGATGAAATGCAAAGATGATGTGTAAGGATAAAACTATTAAGTGTTATGAGAACAGAGCATATAATTTATAGCAAATATCAGGATTTGAGATAGATGTTAGTTGTGAAAGAAGTTACTTCAGTTCAGAGATGTTCAAAAGATGAAGCAATGAGAGAACAAAGTGTTATCAACTGCACATTGGACGTGCTGGCATGAGGCAATTAGCAGGGATAGCAAAAGAAAGGTGATCAGAGAGTGAGTATAATGAAAGAACAAATTCCAGTTTAGCAGTGTAGACAGAGCATGCAAAAAAACGCCCCAAGTTAGTGGAATTTGTAAGAGGAGAGACAAAAGGTGCAAAGAAATAGAGTTGACACAGACATTTATCTGTCACACGTGTGGTTATGAGCTGGATGATCTATAAAGTCAGTTTAGATGAGAGCTGACACAAATCAGCTCTTGTGACCATTGAGATCCTCTGATCTCTACCAAAGTCATGTCAGAAGGTTTTATTCCACAGGTGAGCATCATGAATGCAAGTCTTATTTAGGACTTCATCTTACACAAAATTATGGCTTTATTGGCAGAGTATTTCAGAAATACTTGTATTTGCCTTTGTTCCAGCTGAAGTTGAGAGTAAAGCTCCCTTTAATTCCCAGGAAGAAGCAAAAGGAGACCACTACTGAATGCCTGAGACACTCCCACCACAATGTTTTTTGCATACAAATTCTATTATCTGAATACAGCTGTGGTAATTTAGGATGTTCTGTGTGTTCTAACAGTACTTAATCTGTAATAATGTCCCAAAATAAATTATGCAAGCTGCTGTTTGTAAGTGAGGTGTCTAGGACATGACAAGACTTTGTACACAGATAATGGTGGGAAGCAAAAGGGTACAGGCCACCTCTTCTGGCCTGTATCTCCTGTCCACTCTCAAAACATCAAGTACAGGGTGTGAATACCAGGCTCAGCTGGTGTTTATTAACTCAGCTCTGTTGCCTCCCCATGGACTGTGCCAGTTCACATCTGTTGAAGCATGAGTTCCTTGATGTTGATTTGTGTTTTCCCGTTATTTAACTTCATACAGTATCATCATGCTTGGCTTAATTTTCTTTGATGAGCAGAGTTGGGAACATGTAATAGGAAGTTACTGATATATTGATTATAAATAGACCCATAAAGTCCCTTTGAACATCTGAAAAAAAGATGGTTTGTAGGTGTGGACTGGGATAAGACATTTTGAAAAGAGCAAGAATGATTTGTTTTTAGAAGTATCTAACAAAATAAATCTTCCTTTTTTGGTTTCCCTTTAACTCAGTAATTTTTTCTTACTTTTAATCTTTTAATTCCCCCCCCGCCTCTGACACTGCAGCATTTTCTTTTTCCACTTAGAAATATGTAGAAATGGGCAGGTCAAAGTTGAGATCATTTGTGGGGCTTAGTCACATTTGAAGTCCCAGCACAGCCCTTTCATCTCTCATGAAGACAGAGTGGGCATTGTGTGAAGTTCTTGAACTGTAAGTGACTTTAAATTCACTCTAGTGGACAAGGGTGAGAAGTCATTTAACTTTTAATAGACTTTCAAGGCCGAATGAGCAGCTGGTTGAGATGGAATATGAAATGATCCTTACCATTTCCCCAAGCTCAGAATTCAACCTTTGAGATTTTAAATAGTGTGGTTAACTTTTTCCCCTCCAGTTTCCATTCCTCTCTGTTTTCTCAGTTCTTTCAGATGGAAAGGGAGGGTGTGGAAAAAAGACTTAAAAGAGGCTCTTCTGGCCCTTGCTACACTGAAAATCGTGAAAGTTGGCCCTTTACATATTTGTGCCAGGTTTCTAAAACAGAAACAATTCTGTCTGCTTTATATGACTGAGTAAAAAAGGCTTGTGCAAGTAAAAGTGGCTCCACTGAAATTGCTGAGAGCAGGCCAGCTGAGAGGGTGTGGGTCTCATTGTTTGGTCCTGTTTGTCCTTGGAAAAGGACATTACATGGCATCTTGGGCACTACAGTTCTCTTTGTTTTCACATGCCTGGCTTGAAGAACTGGGTTTGAGGGGGTTTTGACTGCACCTCTGAGCCAAACCCAGTTCTTCAGAGGTCCCCAAGTTCTGATGAACTGCATTTGTCTTAAGTTTTTGTGGTGAAGAATCAACGCTTATATCAATTACAGTTTCTGGCTCCCTAGAGTGCAAAACACAAAGTATTTAATATTCAGTCTATATATGAATCTCTTTTTGGTTTCTCTTAGTGTCAGACTAGAAAAGACAGATACCATCCGTTGCGTTAAGTCGTGTCGACCCAATGATGTCAGCTGTCTGCTGGATCCTGTCCACACAATTTCCCACACTGTCATTTCACTGCCCACGTTCAGAGAATTTACAAGACCTGAAGGTAAGTGGTTTGTTCCTTGTTCCATTTAATAGACTGCAGCATATAAAACCTCCACCGGAAACCCTTGCCTAAAGCCAGACTCACTACCGGTGCAATAAATGTTTGCACAGCTCCAAATTATAGTTTACCATTCATTTAATTAAAACCTTGGATACCCAGGAGTTTTAATTTTATGGAGGAAAGAAGGTCATTCTGAGCTCTAACTCATACTGCTTCCCAGTCTAAGGAAATATTGACTCTGAATTGATTCCCATGTACCACATTTACTCACACAACAGCCATATGCCCCATGACATTTTTATTTCCCTTGTTTGCAGGTTGTGCTGTAGGAACAAGGTACTAAATATATTTCTCTCATCTGTCTGTGACCTGTTGTTTGCTACTGACAGGTGACTTGTTCCAAGAATAAAAACCTTACATGCAGACATTAATCACAAAATAAATTATATTGAGTGTATGATGATTGGCTGATTTTTGACCTATGAATAAAATGTTGTTTGTTATAGATTAAAGGAAGGGAAATTCCAAGGACTGAGCAGAAAGTTTTTAAGACAAGAGTTTCAAAAAGCACCCGAGTGGCTGTCCTCTGCAGTCCTTGCGAGTTCTTAAGTCCTGCAGTTCTACACTCACTTTTCACTCACTTCCTTAGCTCACATAAAAACTAAAAACTTACAGATCAAGAGCCAGTTTGCTTCTTGCCATTTGTATGGATTTTCTGGCAATGCATCCATCAGTGGGATGACTGCCTGCAGCCCTGCTGCTCTCAGCACTTTACTGAGTGGCACAGACACAGAGAGAAGGGTATGAGGTAAGAAAAGTTATTTTGGAGGGGTTTCTAAAGGCCCTAAATCCTCATTTCTGATGTACCCAAAGTCTCAGCCTTGCTGTTTCAGAAAGTTGTCCTAAATGAAAGCCAAAGCTGATTCTTCCCTTCTGCACCAGGCAGGAGTGGAGAAAAAGACATCCCAGTCCTTGCCCAGACAGGAACAATGTAACCACTGATGCAGAACTCCTGTAGGTTCTGTTTCAGGCCTTGCCTGGCCCTGCTTCACAGGGAATGGAGGAATGCCCCATGGCCACTTCTGCTCCCATACATACCCCTTCAGCTTCACCAGGTGTACTGGCAGCAGAGCTAAGGATTTGGCCCAGGATGCTTCCCAAACCTCATTAGTCCATCCTCGTGTTTTAATAAGAAGAGATGAGACCTAGTGATCTGAGATTACTGCTAAAGCCCAGAAAATGTAAACTGTAATTCAGTGCATGGCCTCAGGTGAATTCTTACAGCTCCAAGTCTAGTTTCATCATCTGTAGAGTGAGGATAATAATGAGAGTAATAATATCTCCATCCCTCACAAGGGACTTGAAAATAGTCTCACTTTTATTTTTAAACCTAAACATCTCCTCCAGTACTCCAAAGGACTCTTAAATTTGTAATGGCAATACTTTGTGTAACTGCCATGGGGAATCAGAGTGGAGAGGTTTATCTGTTTGTTCCCTTCCTCAGCCCAGCCTGTGGATCCTTGGTGTTGTCCTCTTTGGGTACATGCTGGAAATCTGATTGGCTTCTTCAGAGCAGTCTTTTTTGATTTTAAA
>VYZP01013036.1:11953-50490 GCA_013400635.1 Hypocryptadius cinnamomeus
GTGCCTCTTCTTTCTCCTGAAGATTGCACAGAATTTAATTTGTTTTAGAAAACAGACTCCTAAAAAAAAAAAAAAGCATTTTACTCCTCTAGGCAATAGCAAAGTAACCAATGGACTGAATGATATTTATTAAATTGAAACAAATTTAATGAGATAAGTGATCATAATGTAAAGACACCACAAGGAAAGATTGTGTTAAGAGTTGGTAGGAGTTGAGTGCTGGCTTAGATACCCAGACAGGACAACTACAGACAAAATACACTGTAAATGAACTTCAGTAATGAGACCTAAGATCGATTTTCTTATCACAAAGCATTCAAAAAGTCAGGCAGTCTGTTCATCTGACTTACATTTAGCTGGAATTTTGATATATAGAGGAAACAGTTTGGCCCCATGCTCCTGTAAATGTACACATTTGCTTCAGAAAGAAGAAAGTGGGTTACAATCAGAAATTTCCTTTTAATCAATGGACTTTCATTTCACTTCAGTAAAGTTTGGATTAGCCCCTTAATGCACATGCTTATCATGACTGACACAGTCCTGCCTTCACACATTTGGTTGATCTAAGCCTGGAGAAGGTGCAGAGGGCAGGAGAGCTGCACAAGGAATAGGGCTGGTCTGTAATGGCTGCATTTCTGTGACCCTTTGTGGATTGTAATAAGGATTTTTATTTTTAAAAAAAAACTGCAAGAGCTTGGGGGCAGATCTGTGTTCTGTTTTGGCCTGTGTTAACCTCTAACCAAAATCTGGCCATTTAAAAAAAAATGTACTTCAGCTGTTTTTCTTTATTTTTGGAAGTTTAAAATGAAATATAAAGCCCATAATAAAATGCATATGAGGACATGAATCAATAGACATGAGAACTATGTTAAGAACTATGCAACCATAGAGGTCTTCATTAACAAGGGTGTTCTACTTGTGAAATTCAGAAAATGCTCCTATTGACTTGTATGCATGTTGTTGTTTGTATCATTATTTATTTCTATGGCAACCAAACCAGTAAAGAACAGCAATATTAGACAAGAATCAAGAGAAAAAATACAACCTCATTGCAAAAGGAGACAACTAAGAGCCAAAACAGAGGTGTTTAGATGATGGTGTAATTTGCTATAATAACTGTTTAACCACATATTTGGCAAGCCCCAGATAACTCACTTATGAGTAATGCATTTGTCCAAATTACATTCAAATAAAAAGTAGTTACCATGCTCCATTATCATGTGTTCTGCACAGATATTTCCTCCCTATCGATTTTCCCACGGCAAGAAGGCTTCTCACTGAGCCCAGGTTAGCTGTGGATTGGTGCTGATTTCTCTTGTGCAGCCTCTGCCAAGCTGGTTAGGTGCTCTGGAGCCACATATCATCAGTCCTTTGCTATCTGGAGCTATCTGACTTCCTTGTGCAGCCTCCCACTCGCCTCTTCCTTGGCTGCTCCATCTGGAGGGAGCTTGGCTGCTCTCCTCCAGCCCCAGCTCCCCGAGTGCACAGCAGCTGCAGCTGCCAGAACATCTGCTGTCTCCTGGCCTTGCTGGGGTGAGCACCAAAAGCATGGCCTTTTGAAAGTTGGACACTGGCCTCCATTTGAAATTGGATGAGTTCAAAGTTCTCCTCCTTGTCCTGAGACTCACAGCTTCGTGGGAATAGACAACTGTCTGTAACACAAATTCGAGTGCACGTTTCAAAGGGATGCACTGGCATTGTGCCTGCTCTTCCCCTGCATCTGTGGAGATTTGGGGTTAAAACAGTCTCATTCTGAAGAAAGAGCCATTTTCAAGAGCAAAGAGTGGAAGGAATGCAAACCCAAACAAAATTAGTCCTTGATTCTGCAACTGTATCTGTCAAGGGTGGGCTTCTAGTGCACCAGTGCCTCCAGCCTCATACAAAAGCTGAAACAATGTGCCCTGGGCTATTCCTGATGAAGGCAGAGGATGCCTCTTGTTTGAAAAGGTGCATTTGAAAAAGAGATATCTTATTTGGAAAGTTATAAGCATGAAATAACATCACTGTAATCTCACAGGAGGAAAATCTGCACAGCAGCCCCTCATCAGCTGTACTTTTCATCTGTGGGTCAAATCATGCCCTGGCGATGTGCAGAGCTCCCACTGACTTCATAATGGGAAATGCATTACTTATTTAGAGCTCACTTGGCTTTATTTAGAATGATTTAATACTTTGGTTATTAAAAGTTTCGTGGTTTGGAGAAGGAATATCAGCAGGTGACACGCCCTTCCTTGCCACTCTGTTCTGTACTTTCTGTCAGGTTTCTGCACGGGGCAGACCCAGTGTGTTCTGGTTAGTGAGGCTCTTCCAGGAACAAATCCTGGACCTTGAGCACAGTGTGAACAACCTGGGATGCAGTAGGAGTTCAGCTTTATCCAACTCGTCCTGGCATGGAGCTGTGTGGGACTCTCAAAATGTGTCTTAACTGATATGTTGGCTTGAAATGCAAGCTGACACAGCTTCATCCCCTGAGCGTCCCCCACTGCTTATACTTCTGCTTGCTCAAACCTGGAGCTACTCTGGCTCAAGTCTGGAGTGAACAAACAGCCTCTCTGAGGAGGAAACCTCAAGCTCAGAAAAGCCTGATCCTTAATCAGGCTCCCTCAGAGCTGGAGGAGCTCCTGACTGTACGAACTCAAACGTCAACATAGTGGAGATGTTCCTGCACCCAGAGTTGCCCTCTGGGGAGCTCCCCACCTCTGCAGCACTCACAGACACAAACATGCTGGTCCTGCCCCTCCCCTGGGGCCCTCACAGCTGCTTTTTACAGAGGAAAGATCCTTACTGAAAACCATCTTACAGAAAATAGGTTTTAATGGCCTTTGACAGTTTCCCCAAACCCACTGTGGTCCTCTCCAGTTCCTTATTAAGACACTTTGGCACATGCTGTCCCTGTCACCAGGTGGGGAAGCAGGAGCTGCCTTTAAAGTGATCAATACTGAAAATAGAATCAAAAATATGTCTCCAATAGGGTGGGCAGCCCCCTGACACAGACACCAGCAGAACACAGAACAAGCTGCTCCAAATAATTGTGCAGGTCTGGAAAGAAGATAGAAGCTTCTGCTACTCAATTTGTACCATTGCAGCTCAAAGCTAAGTAGGCAGAAATAGAATACACAATAAATGTATATTTAGCTGTAGTTAAAAGTGAAACTTAATATCCTATGTTAGTGCATAGTACTCTCTTACGAAACAAAACTAATTTATAGGTAGAGAAACAGAGCTTAAAACGAAGAGACTGTGTGGTTTAAATAAGCTAAGTAAAATGCATACTTACTTACCTTTTATTCTCCTGCTGTGTGTGCCCTGAGCTGGTCCAGGGACTTCTATGAGGTAAGAAATTCCTGGTCAACAAAAGTTCCTTTTCTAAAAAAAGTGAACATAATGGAAACGGGGAACCACTTACCAGGCAGCTGAAAAAGGAGCTGACTGTGCAGAGAATTTCACACCTTATGGCTTTTGGTCAGTAAAGCACATAAACAAAATGTAATTTTCTATGCAATTACATGGGGTCACACAAGAATATTATGTTTTAGAAACCCACTCAAAAGCACATTGCTCTGTAAGAGCCCAATCCAGAAAATGGTTCCTCACTTTAGTAAAGTTGCTCATAAGCATTTCTGGGAGTGGGGCCTACGAGACATTTTCCTTTTTATGCTTTCTTAAACAGTTTATGTGATAGTAACAACAGGAAGATAAATTACTTTGAATGGTAGCAATTAGAGAAATAAGGAGTGTGATAGATTTACCATGTGGAAAACATCTCTCACACATTTTCCTACAGTCATTAAACCTGCTTTTAATGACACAACACTGATTTCAGAAAGAAACAAAGTTTATTTGATGAAAATAAACAAGCTGATCAACACTAAATACTTCCCATACACATGATAACAATGTTATGAACTCTAAATACCTTGGTACTTTACACTTCTACGAGACATTAAATTACAATGACTGTCTAATACATGCCCACTGGTAATTTCTAGGAATTCCTTAGTTTCATATCAATGTCCTTAACCATATATCAATATCACAATCCAGAACATGCCACTCACTTGAAAAAATTATTACAAGAAGCACTATCAAATGAGGATCTAAGGTAAATAGGGGATACTGACCCATTGCTGCAGAACATCACATTCAAACGTCACCCTACACACACAAAAGAAACATTGTGGATATAGTTTGTGTCAACACATCTGAGGTCTTTTCATAAACACTGTTTAAAAAGGAAATTGAAATCCACTTTCAAATGAAAGTCAATGTGCAGGTACGTGCATACTGGATACACAAAATTCATTAAATACAAAATTCATACTGTACATTTAAATGAAAGAAAGAATGTGCAGTACAAGACTGATCTCACATTAAAATAATAACCATTATCTTAAATGTTAAGCAAAAGTTGGTTTGCTTCATTACACTCAGAGGAGGGGGGAAAAAAAATCTACCAAACATTGCTCAAATAAAATATTTCCCAACATCACAGTGTTTATTGTAAACCCCGAGATTCTATTTTAGGATATGAAAAGATTTTCTCCAAACATCATAGAATATCACATGAAATGAAAAGAAGGAGAAAAAAAAACCAAAAAAAAAAAAAAAAAAAAAAAAACAAAACAAGAAGGAAAAAAATCAATGTTAGACAAAATTTTCCTCTTTAGGGGCTAACTTTTACGCCCTGATAAAAGTTTAGATCAATACTCATACCAACATGAGTGGAGCAAAAATGCCCCTAAAATAATATCTGTGACAAAATTGGCACATACATATAAATATCTAACTATACAGCTTTGTATCTGTGACCCTATTTCCCCCTAGTTTAAATCCTACTTCAAGTATTCGGTTGCAGAGTTAAGGTAAAGACCTGATTGTAAGAGACACAGACGATTGTCCCCTACCGCGACAACAAATTTGTCATGAGAAACCTGTTTTGTTGTCTGAGTTTCCAAGTGCAACATTTGTCATATGTGCTAAATATACTCCCAAAAGCTTTGCTGTTTCAAAAACAAAGATCTAAAATGCCGTTGATAGTTAAAGGACAAACTTTTTAAACATGAATGAAATTGGGATTATCTATGCTATGCTAATTCTATACATTTTATTCTATTTACTGAAGACAGTCACATCCAGCAGGACGCCTGCTCAAATAAATTGCTCCTTGATTGCACTGAGAATCATGGTACAAATAAATAAAATATCATTTCTAGACAATAACTTTAAGGGAATTACTATGTATGGCTCATGTAGGATGTTTAGGGTTAATCGCACCACAAGTTCAAAAAATAATTTTTCTAAATTCAGTGCAAGACTTTAGGAGTATCCATTTAGATTTCTTTTTTTTTCTTTTTTTTCTTTTTTTTTTTTTTTTAACAGCAGCAAAGAAAAACTACTAAGGATTAAGGCCACCCATGCTTAAATTTATTGTTTGTCCTTTAAAAATGCAGATATTCTATTTCCACTGCCATCAGCATGGAAGCATTTCTTCCATGGACAAAAAGATGCCTCAACAAAACAGCCAAACACTTGCACATGTTTTCCAGACTGACTGAAAATGTTTGTGGAGTCAGAAGGAACCTCTCCTTGAGAAGTGGTAGAGATCTGACTGTCAGTTAAGAGTCTCTCACTGAATGGAACGACTTCATATTTTTATTTTTCCTTGCATGTGCTTTAAATTTATTTTACTAGACACATTTTGTTGACACAAACAGCCTTCAAGTGCTGTTTGTTCATTGGTATTTTCTTTAACATCTAAGATTCATTGGGGTCTGTGTTGGAGACTGTTTTTCAATGCAGAGAACAATAACAAACAGTTCCACATTTACAGGAGACCTAGTGCATATACTGTATTCACAGCAATCTTATCTTTATTTTTGTTTTTGTTTGTTTCTTTAAGAGTCCCAGCTTTTATTGTTGAAAACAATGTATGCATTTGGATGGTAAAAGGTTGATACATCCTTGTGTACATGTCCATATATATACACACATATGTATTTATATACAGCTCAAGCTTTTACCATCCAGGAATAGATACATCTTGTATATAATCATATATTTATGTTCAAATTAGATGTCCTATGCATTGTCAGAGACACACACCATATTTTCATAAAACTAAGCTTTGTCATCAGTTATTAGTACCAAAAATTGATTTCATTTCCAACCTGGCCCAGAGCTTAATACCGGTTATAGTATCAATATTTGGTTTTGGTTTTATCATCAGTAGAGAAAAGAAAACAGAGGAGGGTAAAGGCTTGTTTTTATTTTTTGGAAAAGCCTGTATCTAACTGGGGGTAAAGTTAATGCCAACACCCTTAAAATAGCATTTTGCTAATACCTCTTTGATAATCTAGTGCAATAGAATTGATACTTCAGAATAGACTAGGTAAAATCAGCAAATGCAGATGCCACATCTAGGGAATCTGAATTACCTATTAAAATCAATATTAACTTACCAAAAATTTGCTAATTAACCTGTTTAACTGAACTTCATGAAACAACTATATTCTGAACAGATGGTTTCTTCGTAAAAACAGAGTAACTCACAAGACCCATTAAAGACAGAAATGAAGCTCTTATAATTTCTGCTTGAGTCTCCTTCATTACTTTCCAAAGTATCTAATTTCACAATAGACTGCAAGAAATAATGGAGAAAATGCTAATTAATGCAGCATTTCATTAGATATCAGCCTTAGCATTCATTTTCTGCATCTGTGATCTTCTCCAGGATATCATGGTCATGTTTGGAGATCCAATGCAATAGATTATCATTATTACCTTCCAGTGCTACAGTTTTTTCTTCCTTTTTCACTAGTTCCTCTGACAACTGTAACAAGGGAAAAAATATTCAAATTAGCAACATGACTGAAGCATCCAGAGCATCTTAGTTCTCATCAAATCAAGATTATCATACATATGAGTGGCAATAATGCTTTTCTAGGGGCTGAGGATTAAGTAAGGCATTTAAATTCAATTTGAACCCACTTATCTTCATAGGGTGGCAATTAGTTTTATTGCTAATTTGTATGACATGATTCCCCCTACATGGGAAATATTTTAAATTCCTAAGATGTCAAATTCTGTTGTGCTTGTGATTCTGTAAACAGTGACTTTTATGATCTTGTCCATAAGCACAGTAACTTTGAAAGGGAAATGCTATAAATAAAATTAAATATTTTTCTGTGGGAACCAAGGGGATCATTGGTTTATTTCCACCCAGTTCTGTAGCAGGTGGGAATGTGTAGTATTCCACCCAGTTCTGTAACAGGTGGGAATGTGTAGTACCTCTACCAGCCTTCCAAAATTGAAGAACCATTTTTCTGTCATATTTTAAGCACTTTAGGTTCACTTTAATTTGCAGAACAATGGAGAAAGGTTTTATGGACACAAGAAGCTGAGATTTGCAGAAGTTAGCAATGTGTTAGGAGGTTTTCAGCCACACACCCACTAATCACAGGTGCTCTGCCTGGCTTGGCTGGCACTGCTGAAACCCAGGGGACTGCAAGAGGGAGCTGGTGTCAGCACAGCTCAGCCAGTGGGAAGAATCTTCCTGCCTTCCACCGACTTTGGATGAGACTCTGTCTGACTGGGACTACAGAGTGAGGCCTCAGTGATGTCTGTTGTTACTTTAGCTGTGCTGCAAGCATACAGCATGGTGTGCTTGAACAGAGAGCAGTGAATTGGTCTTATTCACATTATCTGTACATCAGATGAGTGGGAGGAATCAAATGACTCCTTTAGAGGGCAGTTGTTCATTTATCCACTGACTTTGTTCCTAGAAAATTTGAAATTAATTATGTATGGGATTCTCCATTATTGCCCTTCCATTTGTGTAACTTTAAAAGTTTCCAAAACATCCCATTTTATGAAAAAGAATTTGCCATACAATGCTTAGGGTTTTGTATACAGCTGAAAAGTTGGGGTTTTTTTAAAATAGAACTACTTGACTAAAATACCCCTTTAAAATTTCAGAATCTAATATTTATCAGCTAAATTAATCTGTGAGTATAGTGAAACACTGTTTACAGAATAAATTATCATAATATTTTAAATCCCTATTTTCAACTTCACATCTTGCTGGAAAGCACACATAACAGTTTATATCATAAAAATGTAGATTAATTTTACTTTTGCAGTGAGCAGTTGGTACAATTCTTCTGGTCAGAACACTCAGGGACTAATCCAAAGCCCACTGAAAGATGGAAAGGTTCCCACCGATTTTAACAAGTTTTGGATCTGGCCCTTGAACAGTCTAAAAATGACTTCTGCAGAGCTGGAAAGCCAGGGAGTTCCTAAAGTAGATCATGTTACTAGTTCTGGCACATAAAATCGTTGCAAACTTTTTATGAAAACTGTAAGTCAGCGCATGCATTACGTTGGTGAACTGTGCATAGCTCCCATTCTTTTGTGTGCTGAGAGTTTCTTAATCATCACTCAAACAGATACTGGGGCAGAGGAAGCACACCTATAAATTAATGAGGAGAGCACATTCCAGAAACTGCAGCACAATGATGCCTAGGGTTTTTAAACTAAAATGTAATCACAGCAAATCTTCAATGTAGTTCCTATTTTACAAGCTGAAGTTCCTTTGCAATTAACACTTTTATGCTCAGAAAAAATAAGAACCCAGAATAAAATGTCCAATCTGAGGAACAGCAGCAAAGCACAAAATGCACTCCCTCTCCAGCCTAGTCCTCAGATTTTCATTGGGGTTTTACTACAGAATGAAAGCCCCCAAATAAACCTCACCCACTTAATCAACCCCCCCATTCATCAGGAAACCATATATGTATTGGGAGTGTAACAAAAACTTGTTCACCACAGGTAGGAAATGCAAAGTATTTCTCAAGTAAGTCAAATAAATATATAAAAGGATATTGCTGTCAAATACCAACTGAGGTTGAGTAAATTAAATTTATATTTGTTTCTTCAATGCTGCACTTGGTAAAAGTCACTGAACCTCTAAAACAGAAATAAAGTTTGGTAGCATGCATTGGGCCTGAATTCAGCAGTGCTCCAGCTGAAATTAATGTCTTATGAGTTTGGCACCTCTGTCAGTCCATTAGATACCAGTCAATGAAAACAGCAGAAGGATGTGAAGATATAAAAGTGTAGTAGCCCACAAATATTTGTTCAGATTGTTTTTCCTTTGGATAAAGACACCTGCCTGATTAGTACTTTTTACCTCCAATCCTTTCCTCTCAGCAGTGATTTGCAGAAACAAGCTGGAGAGGGTGGGTAAACACAAAGGGGTTAAAGGGGAAACTGTTTAATAACAGTAGTAAAATGCAGGCTATTTTTGACATCTGGGTTAATGTCCATTATGCTCCATATGCTTTCCAAATGTTTGCAACAAGCACCCAGATACAAAAACAGATACCCATTCACATAGGCTTAAATTGCCCTCTCCTAACCTGTTACACATGGTACCTACATAAAAGGCCAACAACTGATATGGTAATTAGTGAGTAAGAAAGAGAGGGAATAGACACTTTATTGCAGGGAACTGGTATCTGACCAAATGTTAGTAGAGAAGGATATCATTAATGAAAACCTGCAAGGGCTATTTCTGTTCCCTGATCTACGACAAGGCCTCTGCACTATAATGTGACATCCTTGAAAAAGCTGTCAGGATGAATTCCTCAGTTTCCTTCTCCAGACTCATTCATCATTACTGCAATCAGAGTACCAACAAATGATGGGAAAATATTTCATTTTCTGGAAACAAGTAACTAGACTGGAATAAGGCTGTAACTCATAAAGTCTTTCTCAAGTGATGTCCTGGAATTTGCCTATGCCTCTTGCAACAACGTCATGTAAATTATAGGAGGGAGAAAAAAAAAAGCATTCTCAATTTTTACCTTTGTGCAAAACCATGAAAAGAATGACTCTATTAACTAAGAAAAAGCCCTGACACTCTAAATGCTGCCCCTGCTGCCAGTCTATTGTGGGACTAAGGAAAAAGTCATATCATTTTTCTGTGCTTAACTTGCTCTTTGCTACAGCAGGCATAACATCAGGCTCCTCACAGGAATTTGCAAGGCTTAATGTTTGTAATGTGCCCTAAAAGTCTTGGATGAGTGCTAAGTATTATTATTTTTCAGTTCCTGCATTTGATTAAAACTGAAATAACACAGTAAAAATTAAATTAATATATTAAGTTACAAGTAAAGAGCAAGCATGTGGTTTGTGGAGCTACTTGTAACACTTTTAATACGAACATGTATTACAGAGTAGGTGATTCCCAAGGTCTGTACTGACATGTACCATGTGGGCATAACTTAACAACTGAAAAACCCCCCAGAAGTTTGATTCAGCCAAAAATCTGTTCGTGGCTTCTGTGTGAGCTCAGAGCTGGGGCCAGCGGGAGCCCTGTGGGCTGCTTCCCCCTGCCCCTGAAGTGCAGTTGCAAACACGATCACAGCCCAGATATTTGCAACTCAGCACAAGCAACAAAATTGGGTAGCACAGATCTGCTGCAGTGCTCGCCACTGCAGAGGTCCCTTAGCACAGGATGTGACAATGGCACGACATGTGCTGTTTGAACCTCCCTGTCATTACAGCCCAACAATAAATGATGGTTTTGCTACTTCCTCCTGGCCTAACTCTTGAGGAAAGAAAGAAAACCCACCTCTCACTTGCTAAAGAATACAGTAACCTGTTAAAGCCTGTTATATCGACATGGAAATCTCTAGTGAGGAGGGCCAAGAAGAAAAATAATTAAGGCATAAATTTGTATCCAACCTACGTAGAAAATTTTCAATGCTGAGATGCCAAAGACACCTAAGACACTTGTTGAGCAGAGTGAAAAGGTAAAATCTAGTTTAAATTTATAGCATTCCTTCAGTGTCCCTCTAGGAGTTTGGCTTTTTGCCAGTGTTCCTTGTTAAAAATTTGTTAAACGTGTTTGGCATTAATGCAAACACAAAGTGCTCATTTGTTACAAATTCTATTGGAATGCATTCATTTAAGGCAATGAAGTAGTTACCAGAAAAGAAAAAATGTTCATTAAGTACATTTTAAAAATACAATGATGTATGCGGTGCATAACTATGGCGCCCCAGTGGCTATATAAATATCTGACAGAATAACCACAAGTTGTGTTTGGTTTGAAATTGGAATCTCTTAAACATAACCGATAGAACAAAAACTGGTTTTGTTTGTTGTCAAAACTGATGTTAGTCTTTCTTGTTTAGATCTAGTTATAATAACCAAAGTTTTGCCATACAATTTTTTGCATCTCAAATCTATAAAGCCCATCAGTAATGCTCAAGGAAGTTTCTTGATTCTAAAGGTAAGTGCAGCACTGCACATTATCTGGAGAACACTGGACGCAGAAAGTAAACACCCTGCTTGGAGGAGAACAAATTTTAGTCATTCTTAAAAACTCCTCTTGAGGAAATGTTACCTGGGAGATCTGCAACTGTCTGACAACATTCAGGTTCACTTCAGCAAAAGGTGTCCTGCTTTCTCCTTTCAGAAAATAAAGAACTCAGACCTAGTTTACAACATCTCAATACCAAATCCTTCTTTTATAATAATGTGAAATATCCCTGGTAACGATATCTCTTGATATTGAATAAGCAACTCTGAGGTCTGTTTCTGAGATGTTAGAAAATATCTTCTTAGCTACATTGTAAAACTACAACCATTTTTCTCTTTAGTTTTTCAATGATTTACAGCTACTTACAAAAAAGTTTAAAAATTACAAATATATAAGTAAAACATATTCAAAAGAAAGATCCAGAAACTGTGTGATTTAATTAAATATTGAAAGGTTCCCAAAAAACCACCAGCATAAAAAGTTATTTATAAAGACAGAATTAACTTTGCTTCAATTCTGGCAAAGAAATTATTTATCCCATTTGTTGCTATTTATGTTTTAAATTCATTACACAGTAAACTTCAGAAGGATCTGCAGCTGGTGGTAGAATCACTGCACGAATGTGATGAACTTTCCATATTGCTATAATGCCAGAATTGTTAATCTTAGTTAGGGATAAAAGCAGATACCATTGGGATGAATAAAATCAAATGGATTCAAGCCCTCTAGACAGTAAGAGTCCTTGAAAACTACTGTACAATTATATCATAAAATTAGATGAAGTTTATGAACCTTGAGACTATTTGGACAAGGATGCCTTCTCTACTGGGAATGTTTATAAATCAATATTAGACAAGTGCTATATGAGCTAAAAGACAGCTATTTCTTCTAAGAGCCTTTTTCTTTTCATAAAACAAGTCCAGTCCAAATCAAAGCTCTTCAGAAATATGAGAAAACTCAATACATATCCTTCAATCTGTCACTTGGACACTGAATTAAAAAAGGGGAGTGTTAAGGATGGCTTCAGAGCAGGACTTTTCAATGGGCTGAGCTGGAGTGAGGATGATGGAAGAGTTTCCACCGATTCCACGAGACTCCGCAGCCGCACAGGGAGGCGGCCGGGATTCAGCAGCGCAGGGCACCGGGCTCTTTGTCAAGACGTTTATGACTTCCTAAAGATAGAGCACATTGAGATCATTGTTGCATTTGGTTGTTGTTGTTATTTAAATCGAATTGAAGTGACAAGAAAAGAAGAATTCTTGGGTTTAAGTGCCTCAAACAGCGACGCTCCTATCGTGATCCTGAAAGCGATCGATAGCAGGGATCACTCGACGAAATTGGAAGGCGCCTTTTCCATCCTGGCTGATGTGGAATGCCATTTATTCTCCTGCGCGGGATTAATTAGGGGCCTTATTTTGGGTTTTTTTGAAGATCAAGGTTTCGCGCTCGGTGCTGCCTAATAACACGGTGTGCCTGCCCGCCACCTGGCCCGGCGCGGCTCGCCCGGCTCCGGCGGCGGCACCGCCTCGGGCCACGGCAAGTGCGGGCAGGAAACGCCGGCACGGCCGCGCTTAACCCGCGCTCTGCCGGCCCGGAGCCGGCCCTGCGACCGAGCGGCGACCCTGCGGCGGCAAACGAGAGCCAATTTCTGCACCGGCGGGGGACAGAGCTGGCCCGGCCCCGCGCCCTGCTCGGGGACGCGCTCGGAGCGCACTCCGCAGCCAACCCGCGCAGCGCTGGCGGAGCCCCGAGCGCGCACACAGCGCCCGTGCCTGGCGCCTGGGAAAAGAAGTGGTTAAATAAACGCTGTGTCAAGCCCCCAATCTAATAAGTCATCTTATTAGGAAGTTGTGATGCCCTGTTTGCCCTCGCCTGTGGCTTGTCTGCTCCACTGAAAGGTCTCCTGCTGGGACCTTTGTGGCATTATACGAGGTAGAGAGGGCTGCTGCAATATATGAGCCTTGGTTTGGAGCAGCCAAAACAGCAGGAGAACTAAGCTGCAAAGAATTAAACATGTAACAACTTTGTAAAAGCACAGACAGTGATTGAGGTTGGCCCTTTTGCTGTTGACACATTCTGGCCCCTGTAGGTTGTGGTCACTAAGCCCATTAGAGCTGCAGTGTGGCAACATCTAGTTCAGCAAGTTCAATGTGTTTCTGGTTTATTTCTAAATACTGGATGCAAGCTGGCAGCGATAGGAGAGTGGAATATGGCACCAGAAATATGTCATAAACACAGTCGTCATTGTCAGGGATGTGAAATTACTTTTCAAACTATTTATTTTTGGCAGATGGAGGGTGGGTGTATTTTTGCACTTTGTTAACTGAAATTTAATTGTGACTTGCTGCATGTTTTGTTTAATCAAGGAAAAAAAAAAGAGGAAACCTCAAGATACTGTTTTCTCTTAAAAGAGAAAATTTTCACTGGAGAGAGAAATCTTTGTTGCTAGAAATTCACTGCAAAATGAAACCAGAAAAAAACAAACCCAATAAAATCTCAGCTTGGATAAGTTTCACTTATGAGCATCCACTTATTTAAATAACGATTCCCCACTGTACTTTTTTTCCATTTCTTTACGATAAAATATACATTTAATTCAGATTTTAAAAACTGGGTTGTGAAATGGACAAGAAAGATTAATTAAATTAATGCAAGGAGGTATTATAGACACAATGAAGGGCAGATTTAAGTTCTAAACCCTGATATGCAGAATAGAATGCACTTTCCCACCTCCTTGTGGACCACACTTTCAGGGAACACTGCAAGGTTTCTGTTGCACGTTGATGAGGATGCTCGTGGTCCCTCAGCTCTGAGGGCTTTGTTTGCCTCTCCAAACTGTGTTGTGGTCCCAGGTTTTATGAGTCCCTGCAGATTCATCTCTGCCAAGAGCTACCAGTCTGTAGATAGGGAGCAAAGGATGAGCTGGCTGAACCCTTGTGCATCTGAAACATTTGTCTCTCCCTGGAGCCTGTTAGTGCTGCCCCTGCCCTCCTCCCTAGATGAGGCAAAGCTTATATAAGAGGTGAAATGTGCAGAGAGGGATAAAAACAGGCCACAGCTGAAGGAGGGAGGGTTTGGCAATCTTTTGTTCTTTGTGTGTGCAGCACAGGCATTTCCCTGGTGCTGCCCCCTGTTTTCTCCAGGGGTTTTGCTCTGGTGTGGTCGCCCTTTGGGTGCTCCCAGCTCCCTGCTCTGGCAGCACAGCTGAGCTCCAGCTCTGCTGACCCACAGAAATGACTGCCACTCCTTTTGGAGGGATGAAAGTTATGTCAGGGGCAAAGCACATTCTTTCTTTGGCCACCAGTAATGAAGGAGCACTTCTTTTCTGTTCTTAAGAGTTTGCCTGAGCCAAGCAAGGTCAGAGCTGTGGCTTTTCTCTGGATAAGGGAAATTTCTAGAATTTGTAGGAGGTGGGGTTTTTTTCTGCCATATTTTGAGATTTGCTGATAATTTGTGACTAGAAGGAAATTCTTAAAATCTCATACATATTTGTCTGGTTGTAGGGAGTATGATTTGGGTTTTACCTCATGCATCCTACCGAGTCAGTCAATATTTAATAGCTAAAATTGGCTGGCTGTTGTGCTTGGACAACTCTAGTCACTGTGGCTGCTACCACACTGTTGTTAGAAGCATATTGGTTACTAGATGTTGTACCAGAGTAAATACTAATAAATTTGGTGGTTGTGGAGAGGAAGTTTAATCCAAAAGCATCCCAGCCAGTGAGGAGGCACACAAGGGCTGTACTCCTTCTTTTGATGCACCCAAAGGCTGGATGGAGTCAGGCAGAAGTGGTGAGGGCTGAGTGCAGTTTTGAGGTGCTTTATGTGTGTGCCCTATTTCTGCCTTCAGGAAAAGGGTGGATCCTTGGCCAGGCCTGAAAAGTCTTCTTAGAAATGCTGGACATAAGCATGGTGTCCTTCAGGCACACAACTCCACTAGGTTATTGAAAGTTTGCTGGGGTTATTTTTTCCTTAACCAAGCAATAACAAGAAATTAAATAAAGATACATGGCTTGTGCCTGCTGTCCCAATCACCTCAGATTTCTCCTCTTCTAAAGCTGAGAATAAACTAAAGAGCTTCAGAGTAATGCTCTGTGGATCTGAATATTCCTACCAACAGCTATATGTCCCACACATAGTTCATAATTTAGATAAACCATTAACATGCCATTTCCTTAGTTTGTTCTGCTAGTTAATAACCCAGTACTCACTGAAGTTATCCTATCAGGTACATCTAAATACTGATTGTGCTGTGGAAGGCATTGTGAGGTATGCTTATTGTATTAATAATAATAACATAAAAGAAATCAATATGTCAAAGTATAGTCAGAGTTGCACACAAAAAGTCTGTTTTGCAGTACATGAGATATACTCTCACCTTCCTCCCCTCCAAATTATCCTAAATATATTTTTTTATTTTACATAGCTCATGATATGAAACTGCTTATAAAAATGGTGCCTGATGTTACAGTTGCATCTTTTAATGTTAAGAAGAAAGAGATAGAACTAAGGCAAGTGTTGGTAGGTTTGGTCTGTTTGAAGACCAGTGCTGGATCCATTTAAACTCCTTCAAACTCCTAAAGCATTACAATGACTGTGTGTGGCACTGGGAACAGGACCATACATGCTCGACAGCTACTTATTTTTTAAATACCCATCCAAGTAACACGCAGCATTTTGAAATCTAACTTGTGTGGTCTAATTATGCAATAATTTTTATAATTTAGGCCCCAATATTATGAGCTTCTCCACAATTATGGCTCTGCCCACGCATTTCTCAGTGCATGATAGGGAAGACATAGGGGCCAGCTCTTTTAAACATACAAACACATGCTTTAATTTTTAAATTTTACTCTATGTGAGACTTAAAAATGCACTTAATATTAAGAGAAGGCTTAAGAGTCCATCCTGAATGGGACCTTAGTGGTTTTCATTCAACTAAAAGCATACATATATCATTCCATGCAGACTGAGGACCAACATTTATCAGCATTCCTATGATAATGAGTATCACATAAAGGGAAATGATAAAATAGCAGTAAGCAAAAATTTGCCCCCTCCCAATCTTCAAACACCACCTTTATAATCACTGTACACTGAAAAACATGTATGTGTGTAAGAGTTGGAGAGATCAGAGGCTTACACTGCAAGATTTCCAAAGATACTCAAACCATCCTTGCAAGTGTCAAATGACAGGTAAACATGTACAACTAAAAACATGAACTTCATTATGAAATCATATAAAACTACAATGGTGAGATTTTCTACTTGATACTATTATAAAAAATTGATGCATTGCAATTAAACTGTTTAGCAAAACAAGACAAGAAAATTAATGAGCAAGAATAATCACAATTCATTGCTAACTACAATTTACACTGAGTAGTATTTTTTTCTAGAGAACACCTATTTCACTGTTCCCATTTTCTTTCTCCTCTCAATCTCCCATTCCAAACCTTGTCTGACTTCCCTATTTTTCTACTTGCTTAAACTTGATTTCTCCTCACTTTTTAAATTCCATTCTCTGCAGCAGAGCTCCTTCTGCCCTGTCACCAACCTCTGCCCAACTCCCTGCTGAGAGGTGACACTGGACAACAGCTGGAATTGGTGACACCACCACCCTCGATTTTCCCTGCACTTCTTGCAGAACAAGATAAAACGTGAGAAGAGTAGTTCATAAAAAGCAGGTTTGAGGACAGTAATTTGCTAATTGGAAACAGAAAATACTCTTGATGTGCATGCACAATTGTGTCAACCCCACTGAGGAAAAGGTAAAGCCCAAAGTGGAACGTAATTAATGGAAACAACTTGGAAAATAAGAATAGTGATGGCAGCACAAAAATTGTTACTCTCTCCAATAATTTTGGGGACAGAAACAACTAAACAGGTACTTATAAAAAAATATTTCCCACTGAAACAACTACAAGAAAGACAAGACAGTTTTAGGGCTACTTTCCAGAAACTTTGTTTTTACCAACTCTCTAATTCAAGAAGGTAAAACCATATTTGACAACATATCCTAATTTCTCAGTAAACACTCTAAATGCAAACAAAATTATCTAACCCATTTAATTCTAATTTTCTGGATTTTTCTTTTCTTACACTTGCATATCTTGCCTCATTTTCTATAGGAACTTAAAGATATAATATACAGGTCACCACTTCCAGGCACACCTCTACATTCATATTTTTACAATCTGTAAATGAGACAGAGTGGCCTGGGCTGTATAAAGAACATTGGATTTGGACAAAAAGATGTGGGAAATTCAACAAAAAAAGCATCGCTGGATCATTATTTCATATCTGAATGCAGGATGTAGTATTATGAAAATGTGAGGATTAAGTCAAAGAATGCGGTTTCACTGCATTTTTTATGAGGAAATTTTGTTTTTACAAACATTTCCAGAGACCAAATCAAGCTAACTTTTTATTAATTTACCTAAGCTACTCATTCTTTTGAACAAGCCTTTCATTTTTTTTTTTTTTAGAATATACCCCAACTGTAATTTATCAATTCTTTTATCATCAAAAGTTATTGTTTAAGCCAGGAATATCTTTTTAGCAGAGCTAAATGGTTAATCATGCAAAAACAAAACAAAACAAAAAACCCAAAAACAACAACAAAAAGAAGTAATTTCTCATTTAAGCCACAAGTTCACAAACAGGGGATGTGAAAAAGGAGCAGAGGAGGAAGAGAGTCACCCATGTCCTTTCCAGGTTTGTGTTGTTTTTTTTTTTTCCAATAGAATATTTGGGGATCTTTCATTTCATTAAACGAAATCTTAATTTGAATTCCCCAAGGTATGAACCTTCCATCATCAGGCATTACCACAGTAATGATCAGAAAATATTTTGTAGGCTCATTGTAGAAAATGCAGTTTGTTCCAGCAATAATTTCTAATTTATTTGTCTTCCAAATTTCAAAGTGTGGGTCAGGAACAGGTGACACCTTCCAGTGTCCCTGTGCAGAAGGAAAGGGAATGAACCCTCCAGGCTCCCTGCAGTGCACGTGGCTCTGAGAGCTCAGGGCTCCTGCTGAACCCAGAACATGGCACTTAATGGTCCTCAGGAGGCCAATACCATCCACAAACCACTCAGCACAGTTCCACTTTTGTTTATCCTCGTGGTCTCTGCAGCTGGCATGGCAAGCCTGGCCAACAGGTCCATGACACCTGAGTCAGCATTGCTTGTGTTCTATCCAGAACCAGTGCCAGCCCATTGCACCCAGTGTCCATATTGCAGGAAAATTTACCACTCAATTCATCTTCACTCCCTTTGGATTATTCATGATGTTACAGATTTATCATATTTCTATTTCTTTCCCAAACTGAGTATTTATATTTCAATAGCTTCTCTTTACATAGAAACAATTTTAAATCTCCTTTTTTTTGTTTTTTTTTGTTTGTTTGTTTTGTTTTGTTTTTTAGCCTTTGTTGTGCTCTCTGTTCTTTCTCAGTGGCTTACCAGAAATGGGTAGAATAGCAAAGATGTGGACAAGCCTTGATCAGGAACAGGGGTTAAAAATGGCTTTTAAATAACGTTTTTTCCCCCAACTATTTATTACATTGTTTTCCTTTTTTATTACTGCTGCAAATAAAGGTAAGCTTTTAGAGGACTGTGCACAAGAATTCCAACATCTCCATCCTGAAGAGTAATTGCTAATATTATATCCTGATAATTACTATGCAGTCTTAGAGTTTGGGATTGCTTTTCTTCCATATGGTTCATTTTACATTTATCTAAAGGTAATTACATCTGCCCAGTCCCTCAAGTCACTGCAACCTAGATTTTGCATTTTCAGAATTCCTTTAGTCCTGCAGAACAACAAAATAGATTTCAAAACCATTTTGTGGGAAATTCCCATTAAATATATCTGGTTTCTCAAAAGAATGAGCTGAAACCTGCAGGGCAGCTGGGATGGAGGGAAGGCAACAGACACAGCTCCATTCTGTGCATAATTCAACAAAGTGCCAAGCCAGGCTTGTGGAATCCTTTGCTGTGCTGGTGCTGCTGGCTGACACAGTGTCAGCATTTTTCAGCATTACACCACCATCAGCCTGCAGTGGGACCCTTTAAAACAGCTGAAATAAAAGAGCTCTTTCTGCATATTTATGCCATCCTGCTTTGAGCACTTCCTGTTGGCCCCAATAAATCTCTGCTAAATTTCAATTGACTCTCGTGGTGTTCCAGCTGTTAGATAAACTTCCAAGGGTATTTTTGTGACAGGTACAAACCTAGACAGGAAATCTCAAGAAGAAATCCTAAATTAATTATATGTCAACATTCAAGCCACAAGAAGGAGCAATTGTCATGAATTTTTGGAAGTTGGAATCCAATTTTAGTTGTAAGTGCAAAAAAGTTCACTGACTCATTTGTGATTCAGTGCCAATAAAATAATATATTTCATACTCTTCAGTAGTCCACTTTGACTAAACATAGAAGGGAAACTAAGAACAGTGAGCTGTATATTTAAATCACATAAAATATTCAGATGCAAACTAATAACAAATTGTAGATTTACAATTTATAATTCAGAATTTCCTAATCTTATCCCACCTTTTTGAAAACAGATACTACATATAGACTAATTCTGTGTTAAATGATAACATCTTCACTACCTAAAAATCTGATAATGGTACCAAGAGCATCTTTCTGCAATTCCCAACGGCACAGACTCCATCTCTCTTCTCTCTCCCAAACACGGTGCCTTCTGTGTGTTTTGTGGATGCTGGGAAGGACAAGTAAGGAAGGGGCTGAGAGAGCAGAGGGTGCTGTAACAGTATTGACCCAGAGCATTGCCCATGTTGCCCATGTTTCCTTGGCCTTAGCATTGCTGTGCAATTCGAATTTCTGACAGCTTTTCCCATCCCTCTGCAAAGTGTCCCTGGAGAACCTCAGACGGTGTCTGGGACAGACGGGGTGTGAGAGCTCAGCAGCAGCACCGGCAGCACAGCTGGCAGAGGTTCCACATCCTGCTCTCCCAATATCCCAAACATTTTCCTGCAATGCTCCTGGGCTCCATAACCCTTGCTGTGCTCCCCAGATGTGCTGCCCCAGCACAGCAGTATGGGTTCCTCTCCAGTCCACCCCTGTGGCAGCCAGGGCAGAGCTCCCAACTCCGAGCAGCTGAAAAAGCCAACAACTGTGTGTCAAGTCAGCTGCTCCAAAGAGACCTTGTGCTTGAACCTGGCAGGGGGCCCTTCCCAAACCTGTCTGCCTAAAAACAAAAGGGACAGTTTTGAGACACCTGTTGTCTCAGTACAGAGAAAAATGTGTCATGGCAGGGGGAGAGAGGGAGCGGGAGAAAAACCCATGAAGCTTTGCAGGCTGCACTGCTGGATGCAGCTTTGTGGCACATGTGGGAGATGCTTGTGGTCCTCGTCCTGGCACCAGGTCTGTCCCAAGCTCTGGCAAGCAGCCGAGCACAGGGCACTTTTCCAAACCCTGCAGCCACTGCTCTGGCCCTCAGCAGAGTTGGATAGGGAGTGCAGGGAAGAATCACTGCTCCACAGGGTAGAGCCCAACACGGAGCTGCAGCCACCTTCCCTAGGCAGAGGCAGGAGGAAGCAAGCAAGGCAGGGGATCTGCTTTGCAGCAGGAAGAGCTGCAAGTCAGAGGGAGAGCAGGATAGTTCAGGCTGTTGACAGGAGAGGCAAGGAAACAGTGATCACACACGGTGGGCACGAGGCCACAGCTGAGTATTCTCTTCATAAACAATGTTCTTTCACACAATGCAGGTAACATTCCCTGTGCTTTACTGAGTAATTTCTCTTCCCAGACATTAAAAGGATTCATCCAGAGTCTGCTAAATTATTCCAGTGGAGATACATCAAGTATTCCTGGGAAGCAAACACTCAGAGCCCCATCTGTAGCCAAAACTGGGCCCACAGCACAAACACAAATGCATCAGAAATCCTGCAAGGAACCAGCAGAAACATACTGCACTTAGCTGACCACCTTGATTCTGTGTCTCTCAAATACCATGGATAAATAACCACTTATGTCACCCTGGGAGAAAAGGAATGTATGATATGGCTATGAAACCACCTGGATTTTTTATATATAAAAAGTGTTTTCACTACTTATGGAAAGCCAGACATGTAAATTACACTGCCCTTAGCAGGAAAAAATATATGCCAAAGACCATGCCTAGGAGCAGAACCCAGGAAGAATGGGGGTATGGTCATGCCAGCTTTGCAATGTTTTCTTTTACAAGCCTGTTTTACTGCTGAGGTGGGGGAGACTAGTGTTATTGCTTCCTCAGAAAGCTGTTCTCACAGGATTTGACTATAGGTCATGAAAATCTTATAAGGTCAGACAATCCTGCAAGATTTCAACAAATTTAAGGTTTAAATGTTCCCAAGATTTTGGTTATGTCAGTTTCTAAGACGAAAAGTAATCCCCTTAACAATGTGCATCACCTGGGAAACAAGAATTAAATAAAAGCAAATCTGGAGAGCTGAATTCAGTACTCTTGAAAGTTTACACAAATTTGTTATCAAATAATTTATCTACTTTCAGCCTTTCCACATGGACAGATAGAGATGGCACTACCAGCAAAACCACACCTGCATATTCAGTATGGCAGTAAATAGACTTGGCCTGTTCCCTTGGTGCTGATTCTGTGAAGGCCATTCTGCAAGAGCAAGAAGACACAGCCACAGCAACCTATGCCATTAGAGGTCCCTTCAAGGCTGATTGTTAGCATTAGAACATTAGCACTCTGGGTATTTATCAAAATGTGGACACCAGAGTGGCTTGAAGTAGTTTCACTTCCTCTTAAATGATAATAAATTGGCAGTGTGAGTGTTGACTGCCTGCAATGCAACTTCATTACTTCAGAGGTTAATGGAGCAGCCTCTCTCTGTTGATCTTCCTGTCACCATTGGCTACAAAAGACTCTCTGACACAGTGCAGTTTTCAGGAGAGGCACAAGTACAACAGAGATTAACCACATCAAAAAGAATACTGTCCCACTCCATTATATTCTGCAAAGCTGGTGTGCAGCAAATCGCAGTGGCCAGCAGTGTCATCTGCCTTGTCTGACAATGAAATCAGCATAAAAAGAGTGATGATCCTGTATTAGAGACAAACACCTTTCAAACATCTTAAAAAAAAAAGGATAAAGAAAGGAAAAAAAAAGGTGAAAGAAAGGAAAAAATAAGGAAAAAATGTAAAGGAAAGAAGAATAGCAAAGAAATGAGAAGAGAAAAAATAAAATAAAATAAAGAAAACTAAAAAGAAGAGAATATTTTAATTATTATGTGAATATTGGAGCCACTGGCCTTGAGCTATTTTGCACTAATTCTATAAAATTCCTCTTATATTTCTTACAGAAAACTACACAGTGAATTAACCAAACTATTATCCTTTTGAATGCTGGATTTGTGATTTTTCAGGAGATGAAAACTGACAGGAATAGAGTCGGAGGTGGCCATGAGGTTCAAAGAGGACTACATTTAATGCTGGCTAAGTGAATAACCCTCTGAATGAAAATGTATTCATTTAGGGAAATGTGCCTCTTCTTGTCACAGGTTACTGCCTGGCAGGCATGTTAACTTTCAATAATTCATAACTGCTGTTATCACTAGCACAATGAACGTGCCCCTCACAGCTCTGAACAGAGACCACTGCCCAAGGAAGCTGAACATTCTGTACATCCTATCCACAAATACCTGGAAGTTACTTCCCAGAAGGGAGGTTACTGCTGTCCTACCAGCAGCATCCACCTTGTCAGGAGCACAAACCCAAATTCACGGTACACCCAGGTTAGTTTTCTTTTTGTCAGCATGTGCTTGAAATACAATGGCTCACTGGAAAGGTTTCATTTTGTTCAATATTTCTGTTCTCTTCAGCAGATTAGCAGATGAACAGGTAACTGAAAGTGCATCAGACATGCAATTACAGCACTGCAAATGCACGCACATATCCAGTAATTACACGTGTGGTTGTGCAAACCATTCAGAGATGTTCCAGGTCACTTGTCTCCACTCTCCACTTTTCACCACCAGTGTTTGGGATGGGACTTAGCCAGTCTGACAACACCTCTACAGCAAATACATCAAATTCTTGTTGAACTCTAATCTTTTGGAGGTCTCAATTAGAAGTGAATACTTTTGAGCATGAAACCCATCAGCCTGAATGAAAGCATCAACTTTCTACACACACACAGTGGCAGGTACTTGGACTTCTTGTTAGAAGAAACATTGATAATAAGGAGTGTCTGCTGATAGCAGAAGGGAGGAGGACCCTACTGGAAATTATAGGAGATAAGGAAGATTGGGATTTCTTGCTGGAGAAGCAAACAGGGGATCAGATTCCAGGATGGAACTCCTCCAAACAGTAGAGCAAGTGTACCTTCCCAGCCTGTGACCTAAATGTTGTGAACAAGTCAGGAGTTCAGTGTTCAGCTCTGATTGTGTCGGTGGCTCCTTTTGAGACCTTGGGCAAGTTGCTTAATCTCTATCAAGATTTTCTCAATTGTAAAAACCAAAAAGCTGCTTCTAAATCTGGAGAAGTCCCTTTCAAATTACAAATCAAAGCAGAATGTCAATTCTACACTTCTGCACTATTACACCATTTTCAGTTTCTTTAGGTTGATAAACATATGCAGTATTATCTGAATTCAGGCTGATAAGGAACCATGGCTTACCTTTTAAAAGCATAAATAATGGATCTAGATGGCAAATTTGAAAAAAGTTAAATGTTTTACTTTCACAATGTATTCAGTCTCTCCTTAATTTAACATCCCGAGGTCGACCAGTTTGAAGTCAGGTTTTTAATAGCTGCTATGCAACTGTGGAAAGACAACCCTTTACTGAAGGATTTATGTAAGAATTAGAAAGACACCTCATCCTTGGAAGTGTTTAAGGCCAGGTTGGATAGGGGCTTTGAGCTACTGGTCTAGTGGAAGGTGTCCTTGCCCAGGGCAGGGGGTGGAACTGGATGAACTTTAAGGTCCCTTCTTACCCAAACCATTCTATGATTCTATGAACTGAAGTGAAAAAATTGGTAGTTCAGTGCCATGATGGCTCCATGAATGTTAGAGCTGAGAGCTTCTCTCCTATAAATATGCCAAATCAAACCAGGCATTTAAGATTGTCATCTTAAATGTGCTGCAGTACTGCAGCTTCTAAAAAGTTCCCATTTCTAATACCTCAAAAAGATACTGTCCCACTGAAAAGAGTCTGAGAAATGACACAATGGCATACCAATATTAATTGAATATGAGAGTGTAAAACAACTCTTAAAATATGGGAAAACTCCACCTCTGCATGCAAAGAATACCAGATGCAGCAATATACACTTCAAAGCTACAGTGCTGCAGACAGAATCAGCCACAGCTTTCTTTGTAGACTTTTCTTTGAAGAAGGAACTTTATGGGTAAGTGGGTGCATAACCACTCACAGCTACACAAAGCTGTTCATCCTTATACCAGAACCCTTCATTTTCGCTCCAGTCAAAAACAGCAGCTAAAGAGTGGCTGGTCTATAAGTTAAGAAAATATTTTTGGATATCAGTGAGAATTTAAGTCCAGCTTTTCTTCAATAGCCATAGATTTTTTTTGTACTTATTTTTTCAAATTTCTAAATCAAGTTCAGCTCTACTGAAATGTTGCTGCTGCAATGCCAATATATATTATCATGCACGGCTAACATAATGTTCAAAACTGCATAATTCCATCCTGCATCACAATGAATACTGCTGTGGATACATTTATATAAAAGCACTTCACCTGAGCAACCCAGAGGAAGAAAAAGCCTATTAAGTATTTCAGAATCTCTTCAGTACATGTGACCTTGGACAAAGGTAAGTTTTAAGAAATAAAAAAAGAAAGAATAAAAAGTATCAAAAATACTTTTTTGATACTTTTTTTGATGGTATCAAAAATCCCAATACGACACCAAGTTTTATATTTTCTGATAAAGGAGTATCTTATTACTGATATCAGGTGTCAGTTTTTATTAATGTGTATGGCGACAGATTTCTTATCCCCCAACACTGGAGCATATCAGGCACTTTTATTTGAGAGGGAGCAGTTCCCATTCTCAGCACATCACTGGAGTTAAAACAACATCCTCAATCACAGAAATAACTGAGTATAGAGAGTTTATAAAACAACTGCTGTTAACTACATTTTAATTACATGTATGGTTCAAAAAAGTCTATGATTGGTAAAATAATTATAAGTATTTTAAATATTTCACAGTAAGGAAACGTTCTGGATCTTTAGAATAGACTCTGACTTTGCATTCTCAACTTTCTTCTCTAAAAACTCTTCAGTTTTTTCTTAATTAGAATTTTTAACAACCAAAGACAGAAAGAGGGAAATCTGTACCAATATATTTTTCAATGAGAGGCAGACTTTAGAAGGATTTTCTTTGTAAAAAAGCAACAATTTTTTGATCTTTATCTCCATTTGCATGGTAGAAGTATTCAAAGGAGTGAAGTATTACAGTCATTAGTAAGTAAAAGAGATATCAAGTGTACTAAACTCCAAGATTATCCATCAGAAATGAAACAAAACCAAGACCGTACAAGTATAAGATAGGCTCTTTTTCTGCTGGCTGAAATATTTCATATGGTATATAATGCTGGCAAAACAGAATTTTTCTATTCACCTTTTCCCTATTGAAAAGCAACTTTCTCTTTATCTAACCTTTTCTAAACCACCATTGAAAATTGTATTTTCTGACTCAAACAAAACATTGTTTTTCTTTCTGCCTCATATGGCTAATAATAAAGACTTGAGGTAAATCTCCCTACAGCTGCTTTCAGTTCATTTTAAGTCAATGAAACCTATATAATCCTGTAATACAGTCAATTGTTTCTTTTCCACTAGGCCTGAAGGGCTGCAAGCTTAGAACGGGAAGAATTACTGTTTTGCTTTTAAGCACCTATTAATATTTTGCCCCTCCAGCAGTTCTTTTTTTCCCCTTTGAAGCCTTTTCCCCACTAAATTAATGTTTAACAATTAAATCAAGCTGAAGGAGATCTTAAAAGATCTAGACAATTACTGATTGGGTAGAAGAACAGGCCTTTAATTTAAATGGGAAACATCTCTGAAATGATGGTATGAGACCCCACAACTAATTACATAATTTTCTGCATCTGAGAAAACATGAGCTGAGAGAATGCAAATAGAGACACACATGGAATACCAGAAAGAAAAGCTGGAACTCTTAACATCTTCCTATCGTCTTTGAGAATAGAGCAACTTGTAGAAAAACAAGCTTTGAGCTACTAGATGGAGTAAAAATATAACTTTAAAAAAATATATTCTTGGGATGGCATCTCTTTTTCAGGCAAATATTGCCAATACACCTAGAATGGCAATCCTAAGTCTCTATGTAAACATCACAAGCAGGCCTAAGAGCCCTTTCAAAAGTGTGTATTCTTTGTATATATAATATACTTTTGTGCACTTGTGAGATAGAAGTGTTCTGCGTTTCCTGCTTTCTTCCATAGCAATGTGTACGTTACCTTAAAAATATATCCACAGTAAGGTATGATAATGGAGGATTTCTCTTAGCCCTGGATAAATAGAGTTTGTTCTGAATGAAAATCCTTAAGCTGAACTCAAGAGCTGGCTAGTGGCCAACTCCTTTGTCAGACCCCCCGAGCACCCGTTCAGAGACCTGTCCTGCCCCCGTGGATCAGGCAGTTCTGTGGGCACTGAGATCTGCTCAGACCTCACAAATCAATCAATGTGTGCTAAGACCACAAACACTGTTCTTTCTCCCTCCTAGCCCAAGGAGAATATTGTGATTATTCTTGCTTCTTAAAAGGGGCCAGACTGAACTATGGCCAGAGAGTGTTTGGACCAAATGTGCATTGCTGAGACCTCATTAACGTCAGTGACATTATCCTACATCCAACAGAGGTGGAGAAGCACCTAAGGGCACCTGCTAGGACATCCAAGAAAATGATGGATCGTGCCAGCAGGAACTGGATATGTCCATGGTGTGAAACTTCCCACACTGGACATGTGCCTTTTAAGTTTGTCCATCACACCAGCATTAGGGACAGACGTTCCATGAACTGGACACCTAATTTCCCAACAGACCCTCTAAAGTATTTCCAAAGGAATCTGGCTCCCACTGATTCCAAATATACAAGAAAACAGCAGTTTTAAAGAGAGATACTTTATGTTGGTTCCAGTTAAAACAGAACAGTTGAACTCTCAGAGAACTTGAAGGTTTTGTTTGCAGTTTCAATGTTGACCAAACTATAGCTATTCTTTAAACATTTCAGAAATTGCACATTTTTCTCTGGTGATCTCAAGTACTTCTTACTACAAGACAAGCCATAGACAAATGAATAAAGAAAAATCCCAACAGATTTTTATGATTCAAATACGTGCTTAATATTTCAGACAGAGTTTTCTCTAATTTAACAGTTTTACTCATCCCTAGATAGAATCAAAACATGATTAGAGGGAAAAAGTGTTATTCAGTTTTATGATTCATCAAATAATTTTGAAGCACTGAGCACATTTTAGCTCACCATCTGTTACATAACCTCAATACAAAGTAAAAAATATTCTGGTTTTGGCTACAAACCTGAATTCCATTTTCAGAAAAAGGTTGGGATGACAAACAGACACTATGAAGGACACATTCAGCCAACAAAAAAACTCTAGCACTTCCAGGAATTAAGCCTCTCATTCCTATAACAAAAACCATCACTAACATAAGAAGGTCATGTCCTTTCCTGCTTTTAATATTTTTTTTAATATAAATTCTTTAGTATCTTTCTATTACCCATTGTAAATGTTTCATTTCACCAAGCCAATTATATTCACAATATATTTCCCAATACAGACTGTAACTGATTCATGAATGTGTGTGTAGCAGAGGCATGTGCACTGAAAAGCAATCTCCAATCAAATGCCTTCTTTTTGTCCACAGAAAGAACAACTAGGTGACCTCACATGTGTAATATACACAGCACACTGTTAAAAATCATCAAAACTGAGAATCACGTATATTATGCAAAACCACCAAAACCACACACCCACACACACACTCAGGAAGTTCTACAGTAACATTTCATTTATGTTCCTGAAAGGGATTGACTCTCTCAAGGAAATATAAACACTGAGGGCCACCATGAGCACCAGCCCTTCACAGACAGCTCAGCACAGGCTCTGCTCACAGCTTTGTCCCACTTGTCCCTGTCTGAAATCCTCTGTGTGAGAGGGGCTGGCATGGGTGCCACCTCTGGGGCTGTGACCAGCAAGAGGAGAAGACACAGTCAGGGAAATCAGGCCAGAGCTCAGGGCTCCCACCACCGCTGGCATCAGCTGGGTGCAGAATGTGTTGGCAGGAGCTCTGAAATGACAAATCTGGGGTGTGGCTGTAGGGTTCTTACTGAGCAACCAGCACTGGCTTACCTGCTGCTGCTTCTTTCCCTTCTGAGTCAGTGTGCGTGCTGCCAGGAGCAGCTGCCCCACACAGCCAGCAGCCAGCCCCAGGCTCTCCAGGGCTGCTCAAGCGCTGCTTCCCTGCCTGGCCAGGACACAGTCCCTGGGGTGCAAAGCCAGCCCTCCCAGCCAGCCACTCGGGAAGGGACACACAGGACAGAAGGTGCCAGGAAAAATGGCAATGCCAGCTCCCGCTGAGCCTCAGACAGGCAGTGGCAAACCTGTGCTGTGCCCGCGCGTCCTCACTCTTTCCCCTCCATTCCACACCCCATGTAAATCTGATGAGGACACTGTCCTCTGACACCTCTGTTCCAGAGAAACTACAGAACAAGCAAAGATGTTGCTAACACTCCAAGAATGTGCTGAGCTGGGCAGCAAGTTTGCTAAGGATTGCCTGAGAAGGCAGAACCACCCTCCTGGGGCAATCTGAAGGGAGCACAGTATTAAGCACTGTTTTTAAATCCATGAAGATAGGGTGGGTCAAGAAGACAGATGATGCAAAAAGCAGGAAAGGGATGAACAAAGGCAGAGGCTTTGGGCCAAAGAATAAACCCTCTTTACTGAGTAATGGCAAAGGTGAAGGGGAGCTGGCTGGCAGCAAGGAAGGCTGCAGAGGGACCGAAAGCTGTGTTCCTAATGCAGGGAGAAAGCGATGCAAGGACACTGAGATGTTTCTGTATTTTGGGTTCAGCGTGTTCTGTGCAATGTCAAAAGTTCAGCACGAAAATTTCCATCTCAGCCTGAAGAAGAACAGTGCAAATATTTGAGTTTTGTGCAAGCAGGAGGCCGTTCCTGGAGATGCTGTGTGTGTGCAGGCCCTGGCGGCAGCGGGAGCAGGCCGGAGCAGCCGGGGCAGCGAGCGGGGAAGGCCCCGAGCCAAAGGCAGCGCCGGGCCCTGCTCAGAGCCAGGGACACTGGGCCAGCACAGCCCCAGCCCCGTGGGACTGAGCCGGGGGAGCCCAGCCAGAGCCACGACACCTAGTAACAAATAAATAGCAAACAAAGATGTGCCGGGGCCAACAATCAGCTTTAGAAGTTAACAGGAGAAACCTGGAAAGTGTAAAACGTATTTGTGTTGCTAGGCAAAGGCACTGAAACTAATTCTAGAGTAATGCCATGTCAAGTAGAGTTTTGCACAGACGAATTCAAAGACCAGAAAACAAGGAAGATTAATTGTTATTTAAATTTCCAGACTTGGATCACTCCCATAAGCTTGACAATGAAAAATTAATAATATGGATTCATGAAGTTTGCAATAAAAAGAAAGAGGCCAATGTTATGTTCTTAACAGGCATTAGCTAAGGGGCATGGAAAGGTTTAAATTGTTACCATTCAGAGCAGTGATGATGAGTGAAAAGTGACACAGGAAACTTGGGGACTGTTTTTAATCACTCTTGCATAGCTGTTAAAGGCACAATAAAATGGCAACACGACATTATAAATAGAGCATGTAAAAGAGCCTTCTGTGACAGGGAGAACTGTGACAGACTCCCTTATTAGACAGGTTGGCTTAAGCATTCCCTCTGTCACCCTCCCCAGCTGCTGCAATGCTCTGCCCCATCTCAAAGCGAACTCAGCTTGTTCAGCTCTGCTTGGACCATCTTTAGGTTAATATTAAAAGGGTGATTTATCAGACAGTTTAAAAAGCAAAGCAAGCACCAGCACAAATGTAAGACTTTTTCAATTTCACAGGAAGGATGGCAGCTTTGTTGTGAAAGCCTTATATGATGTGAAATACAATTTAAACAATCCGGGATGCTTGGAAGTAGATTTGTAGAAAAGAGACCATCTTCCCACAAAGACACTGGGAGAGACTGGAGCTTTCTGGAGATTTCTGGTTGTGTCAGAACTGAATTTTGCACATCTGTCTGCAAACCACTCCACAAAAAGCATTTCACAACATTGTCTTTGCCCTGGTTTTCAAAGAATCGTAGTAATAATAATTCCCACTAAAGTCACCAGGAGCATGCAACCAGTGAAAGGAATCTGAACGTTTATGTAATTTATGAAGAATAAATTATCATCAATCCATTTAGTCTTGAAATGTGGCCTGCAACCATATTAAATTCTAGATGTTATTAATAATTAACAGCAAGAGTTTCAGCACAGAGCCTGAAAGCTCAAAAAAAACCCAACCAAATATTTCTGGTTTTTATAATTCACTTTGGGTTCTTATTTCCCTGCCAGATATGAACTGTAATATTGAACATAAAAAACAACTATCATTCAGAGTGAGCACTGAAGAATTACAAATTTGTTTCCAGCTGTTATTTCCTTTAGCTATTACATCACAGATGTGCACACATTTATTTTGCTAAAAACTTAATGCATTTAAGGCCAAAATTAAAGAAAATGGGGTCTTCTTCCAATGACTTGTTAGCAATACCTGCTCTCCATAATCCTACAACAATACATACCATGAAGCCCATAAAAAGGAATGTTTGTGCTCATGTTATTTAAATTTCTTATTCTTCCTTCCTTCCCCCAAATGTGCTATGTTCACTTAATCTCACTTGTCATTCTCAGAAATGTTTAAAATAATGAAAAGAAACTCCTTAAAGAGAAAGATGATTTCCCTTAAGGCTAGGCATAACTGAAGTACTCCAAGGAAATAATATCTATAGTGCTCAAAGATGAAGGATCTTTCACAAGACCTACAGTTTTGGACATTTTTATTTACATTCTTCTTCGAATGTGAGGAAGAATATCAATCATTAAGGACAATGAATTTTTGGTAGATCACCCAACAGAATCAAAAAAAAAACCAACAAATAATAAAAAGCTCACTAAAACCTTGAAAAGTAAATCAAAGAGCAATTAAATAAATATGATTATATTTAAGTGTGCACTTAATACATGTAGGAAATCCTCCCAGTTTTTGTAAACAAATGAGAGTGCAAAGAAGAAGTTCACATATAAGTCAACCACCCTGCACTTCTGCAAACAGACATGCCCCACCTCACCAGGACGCAGCTGTGTGCACAGTAGACCAAACCTTTCATGTGTCATCTCCTAAGATTAAAAAGGAACACACAGCAGTATCTTACTGTTATTATCTTTACTTTTTCAAACTGTACATTTTTGTTCTGTTGCAAACTACTCCATTCTCATGGCTTAGAGGAGCTGCAGACAAGTCATAAAATTATGCCACTACTTTCCTGCCTTTTCCATTTTATTGTATTCAACTGTTTTTAAAGGAAATGTATTTGAAAGTCTTTTTTCCTCAACAAACATCTCCTTATATAAAGATTGTCTGTGAAATAATTAAGATTGCTCAGTGCTAACCTAAAAAAAGGATTGCACAACACTGACAAATAACCCCCTAGACATAAGGACATGGCAAATGACAGGATGTCAAAAGCAAAAGGAGGGAGACACCTGCAAATTAATTCTGTCATCTTCTCTCTGCTCACCCACTCACATCACGTGGGGCTGAAGAATGAGAGACCTCACCTCGGCAGGGTGGTGAAAGGACCAGAAGAAAGAATAAAGCAGCAGCTGATCATAACATTTCCAATTGAAAATTGGAAAGGAAGAGCACAGGGAAAATTGAAAAACTGAATTTAAATACAGAGATGGAGAAAGAGAGAAGAGATAAAACACCCCGGGCAATTAAAGAGGGAAGACTGCATTAGAAGAAAAGCAGGGCTTAGCCCTGCAGCAGACTTACACCTGAGGGACCCTCTGTGCCAGGGCACACTGAGGGGACTGAGGGGTGGCACTGCTGCTTCTGAGCCTGCAGAGCCATTCCCCAGTTCTGGAAGAGGAAGAAGGCAGGTACAGGCATGAGTGATATCCACCACCCCTGCTGAACTCCACTGGAAGGCTGCCAAAAAGTGAACACAATTGAGGACTAATTAAATTATGAGCAAACTACCATTGCTGAGCAAATTCTTCCCTCCTCCCTGTGCCTGAGAAATGGAAGAAGGAAGGAAGACTGAAGTGCAGAGGTCGTGCAGGAGCACCCATCACCCTGAGGATGGCTTTGTGACTCTGGAGGATCCCCTGGGACATTTGCTGCTCCCTTCACGCAGGCAAACCACACTGCTCCTGCTGCACTGCAGGCTAAACCATCCAAAAGTGGAGCAACCAACAGGGAAATTGTCACTATTTCTTGTAGGCTTTTCCCCATTAGTGTTAGAGAAGGTCCTCACATCAGGATACAGATGCCTGGCTGAAAATGTGCAAAATTTACCTGACAGCATGCCTTTAAGGAAATATTTGTGTGGAGAAGGGCTACATTTGTGGGAATCTACCTTAGGGTATCCTTATCAATGCACATTTGCTTTCCTTCCTTGGGAGCAGGTACCACTATCAGTGTAAAATGATATCTTAATTGTTGGAGTACTTACATGGTTTTAATGAGTAGCTGCTTAAATGGTCCAGCAATTCCACACACAAATATTTGACCCCAGGGCTACAGTAATTTATGGACCTCCCAATTACAGAAAATGCTCTTTTGTCTTTTGCTTTGCACTTGGACTGTTCCTTTTATTACTTACTCCATATCCTTTCTCACTGTTCCCCTATGGAGCTTCAGGTGATTGTGGGAAATGACAGAGGGAGACGTACATTACCCACACACATGAGGGAAAAGGGTCTATTTATCTACAAACCTGGCAAACAAACTACAGGAATTGTGGAGAAGTTTATGTGGAAAAGTTCCAGGTAACTTTTTTTTTCCCCTAGAACAGTGCAAAAAGGGATGTGAGCTAAAAAATGGGATCCAGAGCTAGACGTTCAGCATAATATATGGATTTGCCCATAGCTAAATGTTGAAATCCTGGCCTTTTAGGCGTCAATAACTGCTGTAAATGTTTATGAGCGGGGAAAATGGAAATTCTCATCTAATTCGAGTCATGCCAGAAACATATTTTCATTGTCTACAGTGATATAGAAACTGTATCAAGCACAGCCTGATCATATTAAAATTTTTAATTACAAAGTCCTATGCAACTATGAACAAAGTCTTTGGATGTTTCTTCATGAAGTCCAACTTAAGACACATATTCCAATACTTAAAAACTCTTGCTGTTTATGGTAAGGGATTCATTAAAGTACTTTCAAAATATAAATTATGTATCTTTCGTATAATATTTGCAAAATCTGCTTTAAATGTGTGTTTCTCACTGCTGATAATACTACAACAGAATTCGAAAAGAAGAAAGCCAAAAGTAATCTCTGCCTAATGGATAACAACATTTTCAACTATTTGGATGAGCTAAAAATATACAGCTTGGATGAGGAAGGAAAGCTTTGAGCTAAAAATAGCAGAAACAAAAAATATTTAAGACAAAACAAAAAAAATCCCAAATAATTCTCAAGAATTTGTGCAGAGCTTTAATATTTATAACCTCTTTTCCCAAGCAGAGCTTCAAAACACAAAGAGGACGTGAAATTGATAACAAAGGAAAGACGCCAAGAATGTACAAAATAGAAAGAATTTCTGCATTCCTTCTGTGAACATGGAAGTCCTCCCTCTGAAGCAATTTATCTTGGCTGATGAGGGATTGGTGGGTGCGCCCAAGACAAAACTCATCAGACAAAGACATGTTTGTTTGCTTTTCATTTATCTTGAAGTCAAAAGCATAATATGTGTCAGTGCCAATGTGGGCCTTTCCAGATCTTCACTCTGCAGTGGGATATGAGATGAAGAGAAATTTTCTTCCAAAGGGAGGCCAGGTCTGTAACTAACTCCATGGTTATCATAAATTTGTATAATAAGTAGCCTTTGGAATGGCTGTACAAGCATAGTGAAAAGCATTCTAAACAGATAAGACAAATAAAGCCTGAAAGCAGCATCAAAGACAGAGGTGACACAGTCTGTTCCACCTCCTACAGTGGAATAATGGCCCACTCATTGCTACAACTGTTGGACTATAGGGCCTTGCTCCCTGCAGTGATGTTCCACCCCAAAGAAATGCAGATCCTTAAATTAGCATAAATTAGTCACTCAGAACCCACTCCAGCTAAAAACTCAGGCCTAACTGGAAGACAAACTTCCTTATTTTATGTTTTTGATTCCAGTCTTGCACACACTAAAAATCTGTCATTGAAGGTGAGATATTATCCAAAATTAATAGCTTTGGAAACTTGACAGCAGAAGCTGTTGCTTAGGAAGATGGAATGGGTGAACTGATAGATACAGTTTTTATAGTTTTCAATTTCAATTGTCCATATTTCCATGTGGACAAAAAATGACCCTGAAGGCTGCATTCCCAGTAAGATCAAACAGCACATTTAACTTTCTGTTTAGAACAAGATTAAAGATCTCTGGAAGACAGAGCATCAATACCTTCCTTCAGAGATAGGTACGCAAATTTATTCTGACAAAACAAAACAAGATAAAGTGAAAAGTCAGAAAAAATTGCTTCGGATCTCTACTAGTCAACATTGCTTTTCTCAAAATGGAAGTCCAAGAGATCCATCATCAGAAATTCTTTGTAGATGAACTACATGTTAAGTGACCAGTTCAAATCAATTTATCAATGCCACGTCTGGATTTTCCTGCATTACATCTGATATTGTTTATATTTTTAATTGGACCTTGTTTTAAAATGTAAATAGCATAGAATTAATGCATTGGACATTGATCTTGATTCTGTTTTGTACAGTCACAATTGCAAAGCAGAATTTCTGGAAATTGTGAAGTTTTGAGATCCTGAATTGTTGCTACACCACTCAGGGCTAAATTCTGCCTTGTCAGCTTTTGACAGATTGACAACAAGAATAAAAATAGTACCATGATAATCTTTTCCCTTTGTGAAGTTTGACTAATTCTAGTTACTTTTGTACCCTTATTAATCTCTTGGGATTACTAGTTTTAAGCTACACAAAATAAAATGTATTATCTGATGCAATCATTTGATGGAATTAATGGGCTGAGTTATTACTACAGAAAATGAGTGTTCAGTACCCCAGGGAATGAGGGCCTAACAAGGGAATAGCAAGGCACTGTTTTTTTGTCCAAAATTGAATAGTTACATAATATTTACTGTTACCCATTAAAACACATAATGCAGTTGGTATTTAACTTGAATTTGTCTCATTCTCAGAATAGCCCATGGAGATTTTATTTACTTCCAAAGACACTGAAGAAAGAAGATATCCACTGCACTTGCATAATTCCTGGTCAAGACCTAGGGCTGGCTTTAGGCTGTAAGCTTTAGAGGACCCTCAGCCTCCCTGTTGAAATGTGCCAAATCCTACCAAAGCCTGAATTTTAGCCCTGCTATCCTCAATCCTGGATAGAATTGTATTGCAGTTTTTCAGTAAGAAAATCAGAGGGAATCCCTCAAACTCTGTGGCAATAAATGGCATTTACTATTTTATCCATGGCCTATTTACCACAGGAAGAACCCACAAAGGGGGGTGAGGTTTGTGCCTTCCAGAAGCAAGGTGGGGAGAAAAGCTTCTGCCTAAAAAAGATCTACAAGGACTTTATCATGAGTTTCAGAAGAAACAACAATATAGTTGGTTTTGTTACATTCCCTTTTTTCCTGCATTCAATCAGTTCTGTCTCACATGCCTGTTACTCAAATATTCAAAGACTATAATGCCCTAGACCACTACAAGAAGCATTTGTGTTTTCAGAGGTAGGTCAGCAACAGAACATTGTATATGAAATGTGGACTCTTACAATTTCTGACATTTATCTTTTAAGCAGACAATGACTGCATGGCACAAAATAAATGCAATTAAATAGCAAAGCCCAGCAACAATGGGTTAGAAGGAACTTTTGAATTGCAGGGCAGCAAGCTATCTTTTTCTACAGGTTTTACTCCTGCAGTACAGAAACCTTGGAAAAATTGTATCTTTTCATAAGATTGATACAAAATGCAAAACATTCATAAATATGGTTTTAAGCTACTTCAAATATAATGCTGTAAATCTTATTACAGACTTCAGATGTAATTGTTCTGCTGTTTGTCTCATAACGCTGTGCCTCTTAACTTTATATGGTTACAAAGGGGATTAATTTTGCTTTAGTCCTTTGTTTTCTTTTGCTAATAAAGACCAGACTTGTTTATTCATTTTCTTTCAAGTACTTCTGTTTCTTATAGCATGAGCTCATACAGATGTAATATAGAAAATCAGTACAAAAGTCGAGATGGTTCAGGTGAAGTACAAAAATTTGGACAACTGAAGAATCATCAGAAGCTTTGGGGATCATTCATGCCTTTTTTATTTCCTCTTATATTTCTCATATTTCCTCTTATATTTATCTCTATATTTTCCTTTTATTTCAAACTAATACAAACTTTTTCCCTCTCCTCCTAACTTCATATGCTTTCCTCTCAGAATCCAATTTTCTCTTTCCAAAATATCCCCTACAACTGAGAATACCTTGCTATTAAGGGCTTTTAAGTCCATCTCCTTTAAAGGTCATCTTGACAAGAAGGATGTACATTTCCAGAAAACCCCATCTGATCATCCTGCCAGCTTAAAGCCCCTGTGGATGTGTAGATCTTTGCTGGTATGAATGTGTAGGTGTATGGCAGATTTCCCCTATGGCATATCTAGATCAGGTCTAACAGTAACAACTTTATAGATTTTGAAAAAAAAAATTAAAAGAAAAAGACATTTTGTAAAGTAATAGTGTAGAAATGCCTTCAAAGTTTAAAAATAACATAAACATTAATTGAAATGATTTTGTATTGTGTGCCCCTAGCCTGTGCCATGAACCTGAATACAAAAGAATTATGAACAAAAAGACCAGCTTAGGTAATTGCCAAAATGAAATGAAAATGTGCAACTGAACAAGTGTTAGAATCAATATAGATTTTGGTTCTTTCTTCTGTTGCAGAATCCCAAAATATTAGTTATAAATGGGAGCTACGTAGTTTACCTTGACAACATTCCTTTACATTCTCTAGCTATAATTCTATTTTAAGGAAGAAATACTGTTTTAAATAAAAGAATCATGAAAATATGTCTTTTCATTGTATTCTGACAACAGAGACTCCTCTGACCTGTAATTTCCTGGACTACAGCTTATGTGCATATTAATGAAGCTCTCACTTGTTATTGGCAAAAATTTTCCTTAACTTAATGAGAGATAAGCTCTTAGAATGCAAATACCTGAAATACCAGATGGTTTACTTATGGATTTTTTCTTTTTTTTTTACGCATCTCATGCAGTTGTCTAAGGCAGGATGAACAAAACCCAAACATTGCTGTGCTGCTTATATAGACCTCCCTACAGACTCTGTGACTTCATCTCCCCTTCCCCTCTAAATGCACCATGTCCCAAGCACTGCACATGCACTTGGTACTAACAAGTTTAAAGTAGGAAGTGATGGTGATGTGATAGCAAATGAATGTTGGCAAAATGTCAAATGTCCGGTGTAAAATTTTATGAGCATGCACATTCCAAAGTAATGTGGACACAAGCCATCCACTGTAGTTCATTTTGGCAGAAATATTGCAAAAATATATAATTTTAGCATATATTACAATTCAATTGCAGATAGTTAAAAACACATCCATCAACCTCCCCAGAAAGGTCAAAGGAACACATGGGCAGAGCACATACAAGAGGAACTGGTACATCCAAAGACACTGGTTGAAAACTAACACACAGACAGATGAATCAAAGCTTTTGCACAGGTTCCTCAGTGCTGACTAGAAGGAAAAACACATCTAACATCAGGGAAATGTAAGTGAGCAAGGCTTTGCTGATGCTACTGATGTTACTGCCAGCAGGCTGTGCACAGTCAGGCACTTCTGAACCAAATCTCTGCACCAGTGACTACATTACAGACACTCAAACACATCCCTGAAACAT
>VYZP01013038.1:0-22159 GCA_013400635.1 Hypocryptadius cinnamomeus
AGATGGAGGGATGAAAATCACCCTAACATCTGCAATGATACGAATTTAAATTTCTTTGAGAAAACAGACATCTGACAAAAGTTTAATCCTGAAAGCAGAGGCAACTTCAATGGCTTCTCATACTGTTCTGTTGAACCTAGCTCCTTGCTGGTTCCCTTTGGTGACTAGACACTGCAGAGTGGCATAAAGGGAGTCACCAGCATTACATTTAAACAGCCAGCAAGGCCTGCTGCAATTTTCTAGGGTCACCCCATAAAAAATGTTTCCCCATCCTTCCTGAATCTCTCACAGCATTTTTTTTGGCCGTGCTTAGTTATGTCTTTTAGAAAGCCTCTGCTGCCAGTTTCCTGACTGTCAGTAATGAAGAAGGTAAGTGATGGAGGGTTCCTTCCATCTCCCAGCAATCCATTCCAATGGCTAATTGCCATGCCAGTGATTTGCAAGCTCTGACTGGTTTGAACCTTATTGGTTTCAGCTGCCAGCAATGGATGTCATTATTTCTTTGTCTTCTGGATTAAAAAGTGCTTTATGCCGTGTGAAGGAGCCACAGACTGTGATTCTGTCTGTGGTCCATGGGAAGCAGGAAGGGTATATCCATGGGTGGAAGTCCTGTCACCCCAGAGGCTGCCTTGGAGAACAGCAGGATCTTGCAGGAAATTTGCTGGAGTTTCTCATACATTTATACCTGCTCAAGGACTGCCCTGACTTGGCTGTTCTGACCTGTGTGCACACATCAGGGAGTCAAGATTAGAAACCCAGGAGCTGTTGTGTAAGAGGTGCAATTCCCTCTGCCCAACTCCAGTTCTGAGTCACCACAGATCAGCAGGCTCCTCCTTTGCCCCCATAACCTTCTGGTCACCTCTGCACATAGCAGAGGTCTCTCCTTTCCACCCATGTAGTTCTTAGGAGCTCATTGCAACCTTCCTGTGTCCCTGCTCCTCCCAAATCTCCCCATGCAGTGTCTTTTGTTTCCCTCTGTCTCTGTCAGAAGCCTTCCCTGTGCTGGTGAATCCATGTGCAGCAGTAGGTTATATTCATTTGTCTTCTTCTCCAGTTCATTTATCACGGTGAGTGTTCTGTTTTGGAGAATCCTAATAGAAAGTCCTCTTATTCTCCTGGGTGGCTGAAATATGACATTTCAATCAGCTGATTGCTTATTAGTGTGACCTTGCTGGCAAATCTAGGCAGCACCCAGAAGGGTGGGTATGGAGGTCTCCCTTTGTCACTCTTCTCATGTGGAAGAATGACAGTAGCATTTTCCTTTCTCTCCTGCTGTCTGCTCCAAAGAATTTTGCCTTGGCTTTTATTTTCACATTGTTTATTTTCCCCTGTAGAATCAAGTTGGTCGTGGTTGTGGAAGGGTTTGAACATCTCCAAGGATGGAGACCCTACCTCTGGTGTCCTGTCTGAGTGCTACCTCACCTACATGGTATGTAATTGTTTCCTGCCCTCCAACGTGAACCTTCCAAGCCACAGTTTGTGGATATTTCTGCATTTTATGTTGTTTGGCACTGATGAGAAATGTTCTGGTCCTGTTGTCTTTCTAAACACCCCCAGCTAGCTGTAAGAAGCATTAGACCCCTGCTCAGAAACACAGAAACAAGTGACCTCTTGAAGTGCCTTCCACCTTATCTTCTGTGAGTAGGAGACCCACCCTGTGAAACCATCCCAGCTGCCCACGGGCACTTGGACTGGGACATCTACAGAGCTGCTCCATGGTGTAAATGGGGGTGATCTGCCCTCATTTTTTCTAGCACAAGTGATGCCTGCTCGTGTTTTGGTTTGTGTATGTGACTCATTTTCCCTGTCACAGCCACACTGAGAACCATGTCAGTCCTTACAGAGTACATATTACTTGCAGGTTCAGGCTTGCAAACATATGCATGGTTTTAACCTTAGGTATGGCAGTAGAAAGGCTATTTGTAGTGTTCAATAGTACATCTCACCATGCTATAAATGTGGACACTACTCTTTAATACTTTCCCCTGCATCCATCCATCCATTCAGCAGCAAAAGACTGAGTAGAGGAACACGATGCAGCCTGAGCTCTTCCCCATCACCAGTGAGAACAAATGGATTCCAGTATCAAAGCACACTGTGGCTTTATCATTCTTTTGACAGGTAATTTTCTCCCCGGTGAATATATCTGAGACTCCCTGGAAACACTTCCCAATGGCTGGAATGAAGTTGTTTCACTCCTGGCAGCAAGCAATGAGCCTGGCAATGGCACTGGCTTGTTGCTCTGTGTGTCTCTGAGCCCCACGCTCCTGAAAGCCTGGTGAGACTCTTTATTATCCCCTGATTATGTCAGGTGTCCTCACTTGCCTGGTATGACCATCAGGCATGTTATTTATTACAGTGTTTTTCCACTGATCTGTTGTGGCCCCTTCTCTGAGGCATTTTGCACACCACTAGGAGATAACGTTCTGTCCCCAGAGTTTGCAGCAGAAAGGCTTATTCAGCTGTAAACTCAGTTAAGTGCTGCCCCTCACTTACTAGCAAAACCAAAATTCAGATGCAAGAAGGGCTGTGGTGTGCTACTGAATGCAAAAAAGCAAATACAGCCTCCGCTGCAGGGAAAATTGACACCACAGATTGAAATGAGCTGGTAGGGATGTACTGCAAAGAGAAAATTCAGCCAAGGAAATAGGGAAGTGGGCCTAGAGAGAAACTGGGGAAAGAAGTAGAGGGTACAGCAGAAAATCTTGGGCTATACAGTATAAACAAGGAAAATAACCTTTCCAGCTCTCACAGGAAAATGAGTGCAAATAGGCTACCATCACAGGCTCTCTGGTAGCTTTCAAGTCTCCCCAAAAGGACTAAAAATCCCAGCATCCTAAGTCAGGGTAGAGAAGTGGTCCTGCAGGGGCACCTGCAGAGCCATTCTATGTCAGTACGGTATCAAAGCAAGGGCTTGAGCTCCATCCCTGGGTTTTCCTGCTCAGGAGGAACCCAAACAACAAACAAGATGGTTTAACATGGTGATATTTCCCAGAGGAAGTGTGTTTTGCTTAGCTTAGTTTTTCTCTCTCTCTTTCTGCCTTCTCACCCCCTCCAGCTCTTTTCATTTTCAGCCAGACCAATTCCTTAAACTGACACAACTTCTCAAGGAGGCACAAGGAGGGCAACAGGAACACACAGAACTCTAGTATGGGAAGGGAGCAGAGCACAACAGTCCTGTTAAAAGGAGGCTTCAGCTGGGGCAGAACCCTCTCCTGAACTGGTGAATGGTCATAGAAAAGACAAAATTGTTTGTTGAACATTGTTCATTTAAAGTCTTCCCCCTGGGATTTCAGTAACCCTCTTTTGGATTCAGGGTTTGGTATACTGGAAAATCATTACTCCCAGTGGAGCTGAAATGCTGGAGCTGTGCAGAGCTGAGCAGGTGCTAGTGAAGCCTGATCCTGCCGCTTCCAGCTCAGGGTCCCAGGAAAACCCAGCCCTCTGGCTGTCATCTCACTTGCCTCTCTGTATCTCTCTTCAGTCAGTCCAACTGGGTCTGACAGCGTTGGAAAGCTTTCCTCCCTCCTTTGTGGGTCAGTGCTCGAGTCTCAGACCTGCTAGTAATGAACCTTATAAAGAAATAATGAACTGGAAAGAGAGGAAGAAATGGAAGGGAAGTTCCTCCAGACATTTGGGGATTTTATTGCTCTTTTTTGTATGGTTTTGTTTGGTTTTTTCTGGTTTTTGTTTGTTGTTTGTTTTGTTTTGGTTTTTTGTTTTTGTTTGTTTGTTTGTTTTTTGAGGGTTTTTTCTATAGCTGTGATCAAGACTTGCAAAGGTTGCTTTTTTGGGGGAGATGTTTAGTCACCTTACAGCCTACTCCACTGGTTTCCTTGCTGCCCTTTGGAAGATTTAATTTCTATTAAAACACAGGAGTCTTGAGCAATTGAATGGTCTGAATTTCACCACCTGAGCAAAGCCACTAAATTGACTCATTAGATGCAGGCTGCTCCCTGGAAGATTTGAAGAATGGCCAACATGTTTTTGGCACCATGGTTCACGTCCTGGGAAAACAGAGAGAAAAAATTATGCTGGGGACACCTTGTCAAGTTATTGCTCCTCATGGTTGCAGGGAGCATGAGGTGCAGAAAGCATCCTGTGGTTGCTACAGGTCCCTCCTCCTTTGCAACAGCCTTGTGTGGGTGCTGGTGGTCACTGTGCAAGGCTGGGGGAATATTTCTTCCAGCTGAGAATATTTATTTTTAGACATAAATCACCACTTTTGGCTCTGGGTTGCCAGTGTGGCCCAGAAACCTGCACAGGGGGTCCTGTTGGACCCCTTGTCCCATGCAAGTTCTTGACTCACAGTCACTGAGCCAAGCAGCAACCCCATTTTGGGTTTGGTTTTGGTGGGATACAAACCCCACCACTGTCTTGCTTTTCCATGTGTAAAAACTGTGCCTGACTCCTTTGCTGAGGCAGACTGCAAAGGGAGGAAGGCTGGGCTGTGTCTCCCTGCCCAGCTGTACTGGCTGTGCCAAGCTTTGGTAGCAGGGGGGCTACAGGGGTGGCTTCAGTCAGAAGCTGCCAGAAGCTTCCTCCATGTCCAGCAGAGCCAATCCCTGGTGGCTCCAGAAGATGGACGTGCTGCTGGCCAAGGCTGGGCCAATTAGAAGTGGTGGCAACGCCTCTGTGATGACAGATTTGAGAAGAAAGGAAAAAAGTTATTGTGCAGTTGTAACTGCGGCCAGAGAAGAGCGGAGTGAGAACGTGTGAGATGAACAACTGCAGAGACCAAGGTCAGTGGAGAAAGAGGGGGAGGAGGTGCTCCAGGCACCAGAGCTGGGATTGCTCTGCAGCCCATAGTGAAGACCATGGTGAAGCAGCTGTGCCCCTGCAGCCTGTGGAGGAGATCCACACAGGAGCAGGTGGATGCCTGAGAGGAGGCTGTGAGCCTGTGGGAGACCCATGGAGAGAGAAGCCCACCTTGGAGCAGCCTGTCCTTGATGGAAGAATGGCCCACACTGCAGCAGTTTGAGGGGGATGGATCATGTTGGAGAAGTTTATGGAGAGCTGTTGCTTGTGAGATGGTCTCATGTTGGAAAAGTTCATGGAGAACTGTCTCCTGTTGGAGGGACCTGACGGTGCAGCAGGGGAACGACTCCTCTCCCTGAGAAGCAGGAGAAACCACAGGTGATGAAGTGACCATAACCCCCTCTCTGTGTCCCCCTGTGCCTCTGGGGCAGGAGGTGGAGCTGGGAAAGAGGGACCGGTAGAGGAGAAGGTGTTTTCAAGATTTTCTTTTACTTCTCATGATCTGATTTTGTTAGCAGTAAATTCAGTTGATATCCCTAATTCAAGCCTGTTTTGCCATGAGGATATTTGGTGAATGATCTCTCCTGGTCCTTATCTCAACTCATGAACCCTCTGTTATATTTTCTCTCCCCTGTCCAGCTGTGGAGGGCAGTGAGAGAGGGGCTTGGGTGGGTGTCTGACATCTGGGCAGTGTCAGCTCACTATACCAGCACAGGGCCAGCTGCCAGGGTTTGCTACCTTGGTGATGGGGAGAATGCTGAATGGGGAGAATGATGCCCAAGTGAGCAGCTGAGGGAAAGGCAGTCTGTTCCTCTTTGCAAGTCCCATCTGAGCTGGGCAAGTTGTGCTGGTGGGTTGTTGGTCTGGAGGAGCCCAGGGAGGGGGCAGGTTGGGCTGCAGCACCAATCCCCTCCTCTGTGCACCCCTCTCCCAGGCCTCCCCGAGCCCCTGCTCCCCAGGACACAGCCCCAGCCTTGTGAGCCTGGCAGCTCTGCTCAATTTGAGCAGACCTATTTAAAATTCAGCTGGGAGACGGGCTCTGGCTTGTTACAGTGCTGTTGCTGGAAATAGAGTCATCACTGGAGACTATTCCTTTTTACAACTTTAGGTATATAGATTTCCTCTCAATTCAATTTATTTTTATATAGTGTCTTTAATACACTGTCTCTCCAAACGCTTTAGCAGATAGAATTGAAATAATGAGATAACGCTTTGCAGGAGTGTGTGCAGCCGCTCTCAGACAGGCAGCGGGTGAAGCAATAGATGGAGATGGAGCAAAGAGTGCAAGGTGGAGGCTGCATCACTTGGAAGCAGCAGTAATATGAGCAAACATTCACACAGACTATTTATGCTGAGCACAAGGGCTGATGGATATGAGGAAAAGCAAGTAGGCAGGTGTGATCGAAAAAGGAGGAATTAAGGAGTAATTTCCATTGAAGAAAGATGGCTCTAAAAGGGAATGAATTCAAGGGAGGGATGTTCTCAGCCAAATGGATCAAAGGCAGTGAAAGCAGTCCTTGATTCTCTCTGTTCATCAGGAATGGAAGCCTTGTTTGCTCCTCTATCACTGCAATTTAAACCAGAGATGGAGACGGTGTACTGCGGCTCCTCTCCACACAAGTGCTGAAATTGCTGCGTTGCCCTATTGACTTGCCTGGAAATGGCCAAATGTGCAAAGATGCAAATGCACCCCGCTGGAAATTTCTCTCTGAGCCTGTTTTCAACAGATAATGTTGATATGAGAAGTGCAAAAGGTTTTAGAGGAGAAGAACCGGCCAGAAGGAGAAACTGTTTCTGTCTTATTAACACAGGAGTGACAGGACAGACTGTGACAGGGCAGGTGTTAGTTAAAAATAAACATAAGCACAAAACTCTTTGGTGAAAAATGTAAACAAAATTGAAAAGGAAACTTAATTTCATCCACCTCGTGTCACTTTTACTCAGCAGGGAAGAGCAGCATGAGAAATTGCAGCACTTTTTGTTTTCATTACAGTTTGGACTGGCAGGGAAAATGAAATCATCGGTTTTCCTGTAAAAGGGACACTTCTGTCACCTCAGCCACGGTGAGTGACGGGAGAAAACTTGAAAATCTTTCTTGGACTGGGATTTCTGGGCCTAACCAGTGATGACTAAACCCAAGGGTAGTTTCACTGGGACGTAAGGGATAAATCTTGAGTGACAGGGAAAGCTGTGAGCAGTCAGAGGCTGCTACTCAGAGATCAGGCAAGAAGATGGAGCAAGCTCATGACACTCTGTGGTACCAAATGGGTTCAAATCTCACCTGGAAAGGAGCAGGGAGCTGGGAGGGGATGAACACAACTGGTTTGCATAGAGACAATATCCCCATGCTGCTGTAGATATAGGCCTGGGGAATTGAATTATTGATGGTGCAACCCAGGGTGACTCCGTTGTTGATTTTTTTGGGGAGCCCCTACTCTCTGACATGCTGGCTAGGTTCCCTTCCCAACACCCCCTCCACTTCACAGGACCCAGCTGTCTTTCCTCAGGACTCGGCTCCCACCAGAATGATGGATGGATACAAGGATGGATGGATGGAGGGATGGAGGGAGAGATGGAAGCTGCTCAGCTGGCCCTGCCTCTACCCTGTCTGGAGGAGGCTGCCCAACCCCTGAGCTGTTCAGAGGGAGGGGAGAGTGAACTACTGACAGTGAGAGGAAGGTGACCCAGCCTGTCGAAGCTCTGCTGCTGCATCATCCTTGTGGGAATGATGGGTGCCAGGAGTCCAGCAGGTTGGCACAGCAGGGAGCAAACCATTACAGCTCAGTGGGATTATAAGGCGGGCCTGCCTGAAAGTGTCAGGGAAAGACTCTGGGGAGATAGCAGGGACTGTTCCTCTTCCCAGGGCCTGTGGGAGAAGAGCTTAGGAAGGTTCCTTATTTGCCAGCTACTTCTCCTTTTCCAGAACTGTCATGAAAAGCTCAGTGAACATCTCATATTTGCTCTGAACACACCAATGTTTTAGGTAATGTGAAGGTGAAGTGGACATCTCCTGCACAAGAATTCCAACTTGGATCCCCATTTCTCAGTGATCTTCAAAGATTGAAATAGTTTTATCCTTCTAGGGGATGGATGGCAGCTCTGAAAGCAGAGCTGAGCCAGGCTGGGAGCATTGGGATGTAGGATTCTGATTTGAAAATAAAGGAAAAGGTACAGATATGTGAATTTTGATTATGTTTCATTTAATGAGTTTTGAAAAGATTTGGAGCTGAATTAAAAGTAACAAAAAGCCATGGAGATGAATGACCCTTATATTAAATTCAATTGGCTTTTATGCAATTTGTTGCATAGAGAAGCCTCGTTAATACATTTTGCAGGTGGTTGGGTCATTTGTCATCAGAATCGCACTTTATGGAAAGCCACTTTCCTCCCTCTTCAGTTATTTTGCTTTGAAATGAGTTTCCCTGGGTCCTGTCTGCTGGCAGGAGCTGAATTGGCTTCAAAGGAGCCACAGGGTTCATGGAAAAGAAGAATCTGGCCTGTTATTTTCTATATATTTATAAATTATTGTTATATAACATGGTCTACAGTTAATATCCCAAGTATATGTAGCCACAGCCCTCATCTGTTAGAAAAAGCCCTGCCCTGTATTATAGTTAATAATATTTATTGTTTCCTTTTGTTTTTCTTAAGAGCCAGGGCAGCTTCCCTCTCCAGAGGGAAGAAAGGCTGGGAAAAAAAACCCCAAACAAATACAAAAAGCTTATTTCGTTTGCATTTTCCTAATTTGCTTTTCTCTGGCTCAGACATGTGTTGCCTATAAGCTATTAAAACTCTTTCTCTAGGGTTATTCTCCCCCCTCCATCCCCCATCTGATATTCACAACTTCATTCTGCCTGGATCAATGACTGCAAATTTGCTTTATGACAACTTGAACAAACCCATGATGGATCAGAAAGGACCTCAAAGTAGGCTGAAGCCTACTCAAGTCAAGAGCACCAGACACGTTTGTTAAAGACCTCATTGGCCTCTGATCCTTGGGTTGCTGCAGTATTGATTTTCAGGGTCCGAGCTCAATTGTGCTGGAAGTCGAGTCATATGGAGTTGCGTGCTCGTGGGGGAGACAGGAGCTTTATAATGGGAACGGATCGATGGGGAATGATTTAGCACAGAGGGAGCTGCAGGCTTGGCAGCAAAGTTAAGCAATAATCGAGTTCTGGGCTCAGAGCCGTCTCAGGCTGGCGTGCTGCCTGTCTCAGGCTGTGTGCAGGGCTCAGGGGCTGTGCGTGGAGGGCTGGCACCGGCCCTGCTCTGTCTGTGTGGGGAGTCACGGCGCTGGTGCTGCTAAATTTTTGCTTCCCCAACACTCTCTGTTTGAAATAAACCAGATTGGTTCCTCAGATGCTGTGCACCAGGACCTGGTGGTGTTAGTGTGCTGCAGCTCTGGGCTAAACCCATAAGCAATTCGAAAGAGGCAGAGGCTGAACATGGAGAGAAGAGCACTTGAATAAGGAGCACATTTTGTGCAGCCCTGTAAATGTGGGGTTTTTATCTTTAAACTGTGAATTTCTTGTAAACAGGAAGATTTCCCGTTCTCTTACCCCTGCTCCATGAGTGTGGATGGGGAATAAGAGCACTTGGGCAGGGATTGGCTTTCTTCTGTGTGCCAACATGCAGCATTCTGGGGCCCAGGTCTATATTTGAGTGACCCCCAAGTGATATAACACAAAAATCCAAGGAAAGGAAACAGGTCCAACTTACATTTCCCTCTCTGCTGCTGCATGCCTCAGTTTACCTCTGTGATGTATAAGTAAAGACCTGCTTTGAGATGCAGGTGGCACCTCTGTAGTGCTTCCGTGTATGACACACAGAGGATTTTCTAAAGCAAAGCAGGTTTATGTCTAAGGTGACTGTGAGCAAATTACCTCAAGGAGCCTTTCTTTTATTTCTGAGCCCTCAGGTCATCAGCAGTGTGGCTCTGCCTGATCTATGGTGGCATATCTGACCTCATTTAAGCCCTAAAGGTTTCATTGTGTGGGGAGTTGTCAGAGATGGAGCTTGAGGGTTAAAATCCAGTCATCATCCCAGCAAAGTTTTTCCTCTTCTGACTCATTTTCAGGGGTGTTGAGATGCCCCAGTTCCAGCCACGAGCCAGGATTTTCCCACACAGGGGTTCTGGCACAGCACAAAACTCATGGGTGGAGGGGGAGATGAAATGTGCAATAGGAGCAGAAAAGAGGCTTTTCCTGCTCAGCTCAGTGCAGGTAATTTCCTTCTTCTGTGAGAAAACTGGGTCTGGATCTAATAATTAAAGCTATATTGCCTAATAGCAGTCCCTCTGCAGCCTGTGTTGCTGCCTGCAGGCACTGAGATGGACTGGGAGGACAGACTGAGGCTTTTCCAAAGGGATGGTATATGCACAACTGCTTTCCTGCAGCACAGTGTGCATGTGGGCTGTGCCAGGTGAGCTGGACAGAAGCAGATGAGTACTGATATTCTGGTCTTTCTCCCCTTCCCTCCCCATTCCTGCTCACCACCACCCCTGTCATCCATGTCATGCAGTCAGTTGTTAACCCTGTAAAAGGGTCCAGAGTGGCTGAGGGTTCTCCATCCTTGGAGACACTCAGCACTCAGCTGGACAGGGCTCTGAGCAACCTGACACAATGCTGAAGTTGGACCTCACCTCAGAGTGGTCCCTGTTTGCAGCAGGAGGCTGAACTGGAGGCTGGACAAGTCCATACCCATCTAAATTATTGTTATCCTATCAAGCTGTACATGAAGCTTCATTTGATTGTTTCAGGCCCTTCTGCTCCAACAGGAAAGACTGGTTCAGGGTATTTCTGTTTGTGAAAAGGTCCCTCTTTCCCAGTCTGCAGATATTCATGATCACTTCCCAGCTACTCAGTGTCCCTGTCTCAACCACAGCTACCCCTCATGTGTATTGGCAGAAACAGGGTGAATCTCCCTAATTTGACAGAGAAGAGTGGCAACACAAGTTGGCTCAAAGCCCAAGGAACTTTAAACAAAGACAACTTGCCTAGATTTGTTTCAACCTCGTGTTCAATTTTCAGATGGTTAATTCTAAGTGTGCCCACATTTCCTCCAGTTTATGCTCCAAATAAATGTATTTTCCTGGTGCATAATTCCTGACAGTATTTCTCTGAGGGCCTTTGCCTTTCCTGAGTAAACAACTTGCTCCATGCCACTGATGCTAAGTGACTGCTGGTAATGAATGCAGCCTGTGAGAGCAGGTCGAGGGATCTGGATAAGTGCAGTTAGCAAATCTTTGCTTGGCAACTCACAATATTTTGGGGGAAAAAAAAGAGAGAGAGGTGTATTAGCACAGTGACAGCTAGGTGCAGCTTGTGCTCTGAAATCTGTGTGCAGAGGTGGGAAGAGGCAGCCAGGTTTCATGAGGACGGGCAGATTAGGGAGTGTGGGGATTAGCAGGGAGTAATTACAGTGCCTCCACTGTATATTAAGTGTGTGAAACAATATACAGGCACTCAGCACACGCAGGCATTATGGCTGGGTGTCATAGTTGACGTTTTTAATATCCATTATTCAAAAATTGATTCCATGCCTGACTATCAAGCTGCATCCAGCTATAATATGGGTGTAGCACCACACAACAGCACTGTCATCTGCTAAGAGCTTTACAAACATTAGCTAATTCTGCCTACCCTCTCCATCGACGACAGGTAAGGGCTGCTCTTTCCGACTGTCTGAATCCCCAGGGAGGGCTGGGATTAGGTGAAGGTGTTCTGGGAAGCTGCTGGAGATGATGAGGTCAAAGCAGCCACGGGTGTACGAGGGGTGAGCAGCACAGAGTGGCCATAGCTTGGAATAAGCCCCAAATTCCTCCAAACCCAAAGAAAAACACTTCCAGTACTCAGAGATGCTAAGTACTGATTTGAGAAATCCCATGTTTAGTACTTTTTTTTTTTTTTTAAAGCGTTTTTAGGGAAGTTTCTCATTTTGGCATTTTGCAAGAATCTCTAGAAAGAAAGGTTTACATCTGGAAATCCTTTTCCGCCTATCTTTGTTTTCTTTTTTCACTTTGGCCCTCAGGAAAAGAAGAAGCAAGAGCAAAAAGGGTAGGGAAACCAATAAGCAAACGATGGCGGGGAGAGACCCAAACAAGTGAAAAAAAAAATTTTCTTGTTTTAGTGGAATAAATGCACATTGTAAAAAAGACTTTTTTTTTTTTTTTTTTTTTTGCTATTGAAATTATCTGATGTGGAAATTTTAAAAGTAACTTTTTCTCTACTGAAAACACCTATGACTCAGAAGATGAGCTGATTTGCGGTTCTTAAGTGAAGGCAGCAGTGTTATCTTAGAGACCCTGGCTGATTTTTGGTGGGTCCATACCTCCTTGATGGCTGTTGACAAACCAGATTTCATCTTCCTCTTCCACCCCGACTTGACTCTAGGAATTTCCATTCCCAAACCTCTTTAGGCAAATCCTCTCTGAAGATTACCTACATTATCAGCTTCTCCCTGGAGACAGCTTCCTCTCCTTTGCTATCAATTAACAACAGCTCTCACCAACCCCTCGGTTTAATTGCACCATCTCTAAGAGCAGCCCTGACGTTGACGTGCCTTTTTCTCCTATTTTAGTTTCTCCCTCTGAATTATTCTGTGGCTTCTGACTGCGAACACCAGCACTGAAATCCTGGGGGATTAATGGTCTCCTGCCCTCCTCTCTTGGCTCTGGGAGCCTCCTCCCCACAGGCGTGCCAGCACCTCCCCTGAGGGCACCAAGTCTCCATGGTTTGTGTCTCAAACTCAAGCAATCTCAGGAAACCAAAGGGGGTGTTTGTGTGGAAAAGCTGTTTTCCAGTCGTGTAGTCCTTTCTACTGGGGCTATATCTGGAGGTTGTGTGAAAAGTGTATGTCTGTGTGAAGGGTAGGCTCTGGCTTACCCCAGCAATCTGCACTGAGGCTGTAAATGTGAAATGCAGAGCCAGTCAAGGAGCAGGTGGCATCTAAATTGCAACAGCAACAAAAGAAAATGCAGTGCAGACTCTCCATAACCTGTTTGTACCAAAACCAGGGTCAGACTGCCCCTTGTGTGCTCCTGTTCCCTTCCTAGGTTGCCTCTCTCTCCTTTTGGAGCTGCTTCTGCCACAGGATGGTTTGGGAGTGAATTTTGCTCAAAAACTTGGGTACCTCAGCCTTCCAAGACACATTTTTTTCCCTGAAAGGATGGTTTTCCAATGGGAAAGACCAATTGGCTTTGATGAAAACTCTCTATATCTGCCTGGTTCAAGCAGAGTGAGGAGTGAGTGCCCTGCTCTTGTGGATATCTGAGGATTGATGTCTCTTTCCAGTTGGTGGCTGCTGCATGTGGGGTGTAAAGCTGGAAGGTGAGGACAGGGCCCCCCATACCCACCAGTGCACCCCAACTCCTGCTCCGGTGCATACACCTCCAGTACTGCAAAGAAACACAGACCTGCCCTTGGGTCCAGCCTCATTTGAAGGTTAAAAATAACACAAAGGTGCTTAGAAAAGTAAAAAAAAAAAAAAAAGAAATTAAACCACCCCCACACTTGAAAGAAACCTACCCCTTTAAGAAAGGATTGAACGTAATCTATTTCCAGCGTACGAGAGATCGGCTAAGGATTGCTGGGACATTTTCACTGACACAAATCTACATAATCGTTTTAAACTTCTCACCATTTCTTCCGATTATTCTCTTTCTGTCACTTTAGGAAGCTCTAAAACTGATTTTCTCTCCGTAATCTTCCAGTATTGCTTAGCACCCAAATCTCTAATATTTTAAGAAGATTATTTCATTTATAATTGATTGAGTGTATTTGCCAGTTTGCTACTTCAAAGATGTTGTGCTTTAAGGGGTTCAGGTAGAGCATTACTAAGTTTCCACCCCTTACCCCCCAATCCAAAAAAAGAGGCAGAAAAATTTTGCATCCTGCATGACACTTGATGCTTTTTTTTCTTTTTTTGCATTTTAAAAATATTATTGGTATTATTTACATTGTCAGCATGCTAAATAGCTAAAAAAAGGAATCTCCAGAGATGAAAGGCAAATTGAGCTGTCTCCAGCTGCAGGCTCAGGCCATTGCAAGGAGCAGTTTGATGAGCAGTGATTGCAGGCACTCCAGCAGCAGCACATCTCCCTGTGCACCAGCCTTCCCTCCAGGGCCTGGCTGCCCACCTCGCTGTTCTCACTGCCAAAGGGACTGGAGAACTGTTAGCAGTTCAAATATATTTTATTTTCATTTTTTGCCTCTCAATGGACAGGGCGTTTTCCAGCTGTATCTGCTCCCTGGGGTTGTTTTCTTCATGGAGACAGAATGCAAACATGGTGGTGAAGAAAGGGTCAGGAGAAATGGGTGTGGGCAAAGGGAATTCCTGAAACACGTTGCTGTGGGAGTTGTCTTCATCCAGCTCAGGACTGGGCCATGGTAGCTGCTGGCGAATGGCCTCCATCACTCAGTGCTGGATGTTGCCTTGTAGAGGGCTGAGAAAAGGGCTGAGAGAGGGGAGAGGGGTGCAATAGGCAATATTTACTGAGGGCAAAGGCAGCAGGACATCTGCAAGCAGAGCTGTGGAGGGAGAGAGCCCATTTAATGCACTGCCACTCCCCACCACATAACCAAGAAACCTCAGAAATAAGGGGGAAATTTCCCCATCCTCAGCCCTGCTCTGCTCTTCATTCTTTATCACCTGTGAACTAGTGAGGAGATGCATGGCACAATGCTCAAAGGAAAGCTCTGAGCCCTCTTTTAGGGCTGGCAGAGTCTTAGTGATGCTCTGTCACAGTCATTTCTGAACGGAGCAGCTATCAACTAACAAGAATGAATTTCAAGGCTGATCACCTGCAAGCCAGGGATAATGGGAGGTCTGCACAATCAAACACGTCTCCTGTTATAGTAAAACAAGCAACACTTGAAAAAGACATGGAAACAGGCTTCTTTAAATCCAATTCAGGGATTTGGAATCCCCACTAAACGCTTAATTAATTTTTGATTAGCTGAGAACCCATTAAACAGACTGATTCTTCTAGCTTTATAAGTAACGGCAGCATGCTGCTTTAATTAAATTAATACTAAGAGATGTTCATTTTCAAATCCTTATGTTGGTTATTTGAGAAAAAATCATTTCATTCCCTTCCCTAAGAGGTTTACCATATTCTTTTATCCCAATGCAGTATCTCTTCCCATTCTGTTTGTGATGCCCTTGGCTCGCCTGGAGGCCGGATCTGTCATGGCCCTGAATTTGTTCTGCCCGAGGGACATGGGGGTGTCCCAGAAGTTTAGGACCAGGAACCTCATATTCCTACAGGGGGTCACCACATGGGTATGAGGAGTCTGAGTGTTTGGGGTCTCACAGCCACTCTTCCCATGGAGCTACCACTGGCTGTTTCCTTTGTCAGATACTGGACATGAATCCTGACTCTTCTTCCACAACACAGCAAGCAGCTATGAATTATCACCTCCTCTTTTGAGGGTCAGAGCCTTTCCAGGTCTCTGCTGTGACTACACCATGTATCACAGAGCATGTCGTGGCTTGTTCACTCCTGGTTTTCAAACCTCTATGGATTTCTCTGTTTCCCAGAAGTCAGATTTGCTGTCCATCCTTGGCTTCTGCCCCAATGACCAATACTTTCCTGTGTGTGCTGGGTTCTCTGGTGATGGGAGGGGTGCAGTCAGGCCTTGGGCCTTTCCTTGATGATGGAGAACACAGGCAGCACTGGGTGTGATTAGGGAAGGAACATGGACTCACCCTAAGAGCAACTCTTTGTACAGGAGGATTCAAAACCTCCCCTCTGCCTTTTCTTCTTCCCCCAGCAAGATCTGAAATTGAAATTGCAGCCTTCTCCCAGTGCCATAATGGGTGAAAAACTCCTCCCTGCTCGTATCAGGGCCAGCATGTTGAAATTTGCAGCTTGGGGCTCTCCTTGCTTCAGTCCTGGGTCCTGCCCAAACTACTGAGCCATCCACCAGCCTGAGACCAGTGTGAGCCTCTGAGGCCCTTGGCTGTGCTGAGCAGGGTCCATGAGCACCCAGGGACTTTCTATATCTATTTATTTATGCAGATGCACTGTGCCCAGCTCAGAGACCTGCCAGCCACACGAATCCCATATGACGATATCGCTTCCATGATGCTACTGAACAGCTTTACATTGGTCATGATCCTGTAAGTGGGAATCCTTTCCTGTCATCTGAGGGTTGGGATTATTTTTTTCCTTTTTAAGCTTCTTCCTTTTGGCAGAAGAAGAAGAACTTTTGCAAAAGTGGCTCACAAGAGCCCAGTGCTCGGATGAACCACTTGGGAATAACACCAGGCTCGGTACAGGTGTGATTTTCCTTACACCATCTCCATGATGTTCTGGCTTGATGTCCATCCCTCACTCCATTTGCTCTGGGCATGTCTGGATTAAGCAGAAAACTTGTTTCACTCCTTGCTCTGTTTGTCCCAACAAATGAAGGATGAAACTGGGCTTTGAGCCACCAGTGACCCCTTCACTACTGCAGAGCTTGGATGTCACCTAGATCCCAGCTGCAGAAACATGCTGGGGTGGTCCCTGAGGATTTCATCAGCTAATGCTGCCATTACATGGGACCTGGAGAGGGGGGCTTGGAGAGCAGTCCAGCCCCCTCATACCTTCACCCTCCTGCTAAGCTCCCCTTGCCTCCCCTCTCCCACTGCCCAGTCCTTGTTAGGAGCTGTCGGAGGCAGCTGGCTGCTCGTGCATTAAATTAGCAGATGTTGCTGCTACACAACATTAAGCACAACAATGCTGTTAATGTGCCCTCCGGAGCCCTCTGCCTCCTCCTCACCGGCCTCGCCAGACACAGCCTCTCCGGAGGCAGATTAATTTCAACTCTCTGGATCATAATAAATTAATTTTTATTAGAAAAGGCAGCGGGGGGGGGGGGGAGGGTTCAGGANCAGCGGGGGGGGGGTGGGAGGGTTCAGGACTGATCTCCTGAGCTGAAGAGATTTAAGCCAGCTGTCGACCGTCTCCTGGCATTTGGGTTAGGAAGTAAATACAGAAGGAGGGGATTTTTACAAGACACCCATCAGCTCTCCTTGCTGGGAGGAGTGTGAGAGAGGCTTGGAGGTAAGGGAGGAAAACCTGTGTTGTGGGGTTAATGCTGTACAGTGTCGAGGGCTAAAAAACCTGGAAGGGGGATATTTTCCTTCTTACTCATGGGGAACACTTCCATCATGTTACTCTGACAACAACCCTCCCTAGATGAGAGGCTGTGAGGTCCCACAGCAAGTCCCCACACCCCCACAAGCCCTACTTTGCTAAGCAGCCTCTTTCCCAAGATGCTCGTTGGAACAGGATTTACCAGCTTTGCATTGGCACCACTTCCAGAGGAACGTGGCACAGTCCTGCCAGTGCCTGGAGCATCCCCACCCCATCCCCAACACCTGCTCCGTGCCCAGCCCAGCTTCCCAGCCACTGCCAGGCAGCAGATGGCTGGAAGCTGACTTTGTAGTACCACAGAGTTTCTGAGCAGAGGAGATTTTGATGGTTCAGCCTCGTTGCCTTGGATGCTGAAGGCTCACAGCTCCTTTTGGCTTAAGTCTGGGCTGTCTGTACTCAGCACTTATGAAAATCAGCCCTGGGTCTTTGCTCAGATTAACAATCAGTGTGAGCACAGCGGCTGTGGGAAGCCCAGATCTTCATTTATCAGTGGGGAGTGCATTGCCCGTCCTGGATTTGGAGGATGTGGGAGTTGGGCTCTGGCTGGCCATCCCGAGCTTCAGTACTGAGCTGAAAACTTGGACCTGGTAGTTTGAGTATCACCCAAAATAATTGCTGAGGAATCTGGACTCTGGCAGGGCGGTGGGCAGGAATGTGTTATCTATTAGTGCTGTGTTAAATGACAGTGACATTTCCACTGGTCATTTCAAAGGCCAGTAAATGCAGCCAATCTCTATGCAAGGGCTGATCCCTGGCAGCATCCTGGCTCCAGCTGTGGCCAGCAGTGAACACTGATGAAGGAATGTCACACCACAAACTCACAGTGATCCCTCCCCAGAACAGCCTCCCAAGCCCCAGATGTGTGGCTGAGGGACTTTCCAATGTAACCAAAATTAATTTATTTTCTTGATTAATTTCTCCATTTGCCTTTGATCGTTCACAACATCCAGTGGTGAGAAGCTCTATAGACTAAACAGGCTTTGTGTGAAAAAATTATTTTTCCTTTTCCAGCTGGTCTGTAAGTTTTAACTGCTGCCTTCCAGTTCTTCTAGAAGGAGAAATGGTGAACAGCTATTTTCTGTTGGCTTTTTTCACTCCATTTTATCTTTATCACTTCCTCATCAATAATTTCTTTTCCAGAGATAAGAAAACCCTGTCACTGAAACTCTTTCTTATACAGACACTGTTCTGTGCTCTGTTGGTAGCTGTCCCAAATACTAATAAACCTCCTGGATGTTCAACTGGTCTCTGCTGCTTTGATGAAAAATTCTGTATTTTTGGTTGTGTTACTGTGGTATTATCCTGCAGTGTGAGAGCAATAAAAAAAAAATCTGTCCTATTCACCTGTATTTTTCTTCCCCATGATGACATGATCTAGGTTAATAATAGCTCATGGTTATGGAGAAGGGTTCATTTTTTAACCTGTAGCTACCTGATTTCTTGGTTCCTGGCCCATACATGGTGGAGAACTGCAGCGAGGCAAAGAGGGGGAAGCAGCCTTCACTGCAGAAATGATGAAAGCACAGCTCTAAAGCCAGGGCCAGAGTCTGGGAGCTGTTTAGGCTGGAGCATGGATTTCCAGCTGAGGTGATCCTGGTTCAGGACACAGCAGTCCTTGGGCAAAGACCTGCCCCTTCACCTGCTGAAGCCTTTTGGGGCTGCTGGGGTGCACCATCTGTGTCCTCAGCCCTGAGCATCGCCTTCACTGCTTTACAGACACGGCCAACACCTGAAGCTGTCACCCCACATACTTCTCCTGAACTTCCCTTTGATGCGAGGTCTTGGGGAAAGCAAACCGGAGCGGGCAAGTGCAGGGGATGGAAAGGAAAGTGGTGCTTGTGATAACACGAGATCAGGTTTCACCGAGTCCTTTTTCAAACGCCAATTGAAAACCCCTCCCGCCACTTGACAAGTTTCCAAAATCCTCTTTCTTTCCCGGATCTACCCATGGCCCTTGAGTAGGGAGAAGAGGCTGTGAAATGAAAGACCTGTTTGCTCTGTGAAAGAGCTTGACAATGTGTTGAGAGAAAGTGATACTGCCTTCAGAGCATTCAGAAAGGCGTCCATTTATCTCTCTCTTTTCTTTTTTCACCCGTTCTTCTTCTAAGGAATCTCTGGTTGTAATCCCTCTCTGGGATTTTTCACACTAGTCTGATAATGTTAATATTTATCCTGGCTCAGAGATGAACTGACAGCATTGTGTTCTCTCCTCTCTCATTTTATCTCTGTATATCTATCAGGTGTTCTGTGTGGCTTTAACTTCATCAACACCCAGCTTGGTGCAGTGACAGGGAAAATCACCCTCCACCTCTCTCACCTCCAGTGGTTTGTTTACTCTGTTTGTTTTTATTATCTTATTAAAAGTCTAAAGATTTTAAGTAAGTCTAGAAGCAGTTGTAAGTGGTCAAGGTGTTTGGGGGTTCTGAGGGTAATTCTCAGACTAGTCCTTGCCCTGTACTAAAAAGCTGATTGGAGACTTTTGGCAGAAGATTTGTGGGGACATAGAGGCAGATTTTTTTGCCCAGGATTTTAGTTCTGGAAGAAAAGGACCCATGAAGAGGTGGAGTTTTCTTCTACTGAGGGTCAGTGTCCTGGAGCCTGACCATACAGGTCAGTGAAGGGTTTGTGTTGCCCTTGGAAGGGATGCTTGTGGAATACCAACAGCCAAACACAATTTGTCGTGGAGAACAATCAGAATTTCTCTCTCTGGGGGTATAGCACAAACAAGTGGAAAAGAGCAACAGTGAAATTTCTTTGTATGGAATTAATGCCTGTCAACACTGGTTGAACATCTGTATTTATCTTAAAAGCCTCCTGCCTAGGAGTCAGATGAATACAGGGAGATCCTGGTTGCATTTGTGTAAAAATGAGTTTATCTATCTTGTGTGTGCCAAAAACAGCCAAGAAAGAAGTAAGAAGGTATCTAAACAAGCTTAAAAACTCTGTAATGGCTAAAGTAATCCTGCACTTGCTATGAAAAACCTGACTGAAAAAAATGAGAATGTTTGCAGCTGGCTGCAGTTCCCCAGTGACCTCTACAGTACCAATAATCCATCCTTATACAGGCATGAGGATGATGTGGGAGTGGGGAATGTCCCTGAAGCCACCCACAAGAGGATAGACACCCAAAGTAACTTTTTTCACCTCAAACTTGGTTGATGCAGTGAGTAATCTCAGTGGAAACCATAGATAAGGGCTTGCTGGTAAGAAAATTTTGGAGCTATTTTCTCTAATTTATTGCTGTAGGATTAGATTGAGCAATGTGTGACATTGCACTGAACAGGTGGAGCACCAGTTTGTGTGGAGAATGGTTTTACATGCAAACACACCATCTTCCTAGGACCAAAGTTTTTGCTTCATCAGTTGTACTCTATCCAGAGCTGAGCTCATTTTAGTCTTCCAAACCTTCTCTTATATGATAAGACTGACCTCACATCTCCTCCAAAGTGCTATTTCTCCTGTAAGGCAGCTATAGATTACATAATTCCATTTGATTTTTATTCATCTCTCATCTTCAGTGGCAAAAGAGAAAGAGTTTGAAGAACATGGAAGTGTTATGAATATTTTCCTACAGACAACACCAGAGGTAATTAAGACTGATTAAAGTTTTATTCCAAAAGCTGAACTCTTTCATCAACAAATCCTAGGATTTTTCCTTCTTTCATACAATCAGTTTTGAATATCTGTTTACCCCGATTAAAAAACCCAATCCTCTGTTGATCACCAGGTTTCTACAGGATAGGCAGGAAGTTCAGCAGCGTCTGCATTCATTAAAAAAAGGGAATGTGAAACTACATTGTAGCTGCAGTGAGGTCAGATCCAGCAGCAGCAATAGAGGTGGTGTGGTGTGATCACTAAGTGTTTATCATGGGAGCATCCAAATTCCCAGTGGTGGCTACTCCAAAGTCCCCCATTTTGGCAAGCTTTTAAAATTATGCTTATCACAATAGTGTAAAAGTAAAAAGCCCTCAGATCAACCAAGAATTTTTTTATTATGTAAGGAGTTCACACTAAACACTGGCTTGTCACTGGATGACTGGTAATTATTACCAGTCATGTTAATAGGGACTCTGCTTATTTTCACTCTCATCCCAAGCATGGATTCACACCTGACCTGCTTTTTTACACCAAATTTCTGCAAATTTCTGGCTGTGAGTACCCCAGAGGCCATTGAGTTGAGTTTTGTCACAGTTTGATGTGGCTGCTCATTTCTCAGTAGCACAAACTGACAGAGTGGCTGAGCAGAACACCTGGAGATGTGCATGCCCAGGATGGCCCTGAGAAGCCTTTCTCTCTCTTCTGAACCAGGAGCACTGGATCAGGCCTTTCCAAACTAAGAAGAGAATCTGGCCAGGAGTATCAAAGGGAACAAATATTTAAGGAAGGCTGAAAATATCAATAGCTCAAAGATCAGAACTTCTCTTTTGTGATCTGTGCTGAAAGAAGCAACCTCCCAAAAAAATTCAAATCCTTACAATCAACAGTGCACTGCAGACTCACAAATGTGTGTTACTTCATGTCAGCACACTCACCTGAGTGCTCTTTACGTCCCCATGAAATCATTGGGTCATGTAGAAGAGTGTCACTCTCTGTACAAATTCCACCAGGCTGTAGCAGGGTTGAGCTAAGAAATCTCTGCTACCAAATGGTACCACAGCTGCACCACGCTAGGAAGTGCTAATCCTGCACTGCTCCAAAGGAAAGAAAAATACATATGTTAATGTCACAGCAATAAATTCATGCGCTCATTAATTACAATTAATTAATTCTTACGCTGTGCCCCAGACATGGCCACTTCACTGCCTTTGGAGCTCCTCCCATCACCTGACCTGGCTCCTCTGAGTCTCCTCAGTTAAACCAATGGAGCTTTTCCCAGTTCTTCCACCGACTCTGCAAAATAGATGCAGATTTATACAGGCACACACTAAATACTCTGGGGGGAAGGAGTAAAATAGACATTAATCAGATATTAAAGGACTTGTGAGACAGGGAAAAATATACATTTGGGCATAGTTTGGGGGTTGGTTTTGAATGTTATGTATACATATATACAATTACTGTGTGTACGTATGTGTTACTGTTCTGTTTTAAACAACTGGATTGGATAGGATAAGAAGAGAGGAGGAAGAGGCAGGAGTTAAATACCTAATGACACTAATGTTAGAGAACTGTGGCTAATTTGCAAATGGATACCACATGGAAACACGCTTCTAATCTGTGTTGCTTTAAAAAGGGAAAAAAAAAAAAAAAAAAAGGGAG
>VYZP01013038.1:22196-51216 GCA_013400635.1 Hypocryptadius cinnamomeus
AGGAGGAGGAGGCTGGGGTTAGTGAGCTATCTGACAGTCTGAGCAGCTCATCTGCTTGCAGGGATTGGGTTGGGAGCAGATATTCCCAAGTGCCTTGAGTATCAAGTACACTGGATATGGCTTTTGAGCACAGGGGCAAGGTGCTGCCTTCTCTCCCCCAGGGTGGTTCCCACTGGAGGCAGGTACCTCCCGATGGAGCAAGGAGGGAGGGTTTGGTGGCACTGAGAGGGACAGGGACAGCTCTGCACTGTGTGTTTACAGCAGACCCTGGCCTTTCCCCTGCCTGTGTTCCTTGTAATTTCTGGAAATCAGAAATAAGCTGATGTGATTAGAGAAGAACAGATCTGGCTTAGTGCTCTTCAAGCTTAAAAAGGTGTTAAAGACTTGACAAATTACAAATACAGAACTAATAGAGATCCTAAATAAGTACAGTTACCTAATTCCTTTACACTGAGAGACAAAAATGAAGGGTGGCATTACTGTGATTGATGGACAGATAGCAGCCTGGCCAGGGAGAAATAGCTGAGAGCTGATGCACATCAAAAAACATTTTACACCCAGCCCAGTCTTGATCTGGATAAGGAGGGACGAGTTTTTGCTGGCTCTTAGCTTTGTTGATGGTTTGATACTGGTGACCCAGTGGAAACAGAGTTTTTGTGGCTTTGCCTCTCCTCGGGGAGGGGCCAGGCTTGGTTTTCTTTAGGTTACACTTTTTCTTTGTCCTTTTTATTTTCTTTTCCTTTTTTTCAATGCAATCTCAAAGTCATCTTGCATTAATTAGCCGTCATCTTAACGACACTGTTGCATGTTAGACGAAGAGATCTCTGAATTCAAATAAGACTTGACCCTAAGAGGGACCAGCTCCCTGCCTTTTTCTTCTCATCTCCTTAAATCTAAAAATTGCTAAGTGATCTCTGAGGCTCAGGCTTTCCTCGGAGATTAGTGTAAGAAAAGCCCCAACATCTGCAAAAGTGACTGCTTTTGACAACCGTACAGATATCTTAAAGAGCAGGAATTTCCCTAATAAAACCCCTTAAAATAAGTCTTCTTAAGATTTCTTAATGCCACAGTGATCAGTTTGCATGTTTCAGAAATTCAAGAATTTTTTATCTGCTTTGGAAAGTTATGAAAAAAAAATGAAGCAGGTTTATTTAAAGGGGAGAAGTATTTGAGATGCAGGAGAGACGGGGTAGAAAAGCTTAGGAACTGGTGATAAAACCATAAATTGTATAGCTCAGGGAATTTGTGGACTGACTAAAAATGACAAAGCAAAGCAGCCCAAGTTGGTCATCAGAATAATAACAAAGAGGACTTTTACCAAGGGGAAAAAAAAAAAAAAAAAGCACGTGGACCCTGTGGCATTCCATAGGCAATTTAAATAGCTTAATTCGGCATTGTTGTGATAGCCATATGCCTGATAGCCTCTGGGCCAGATCCTCTGCTGGTGTAAAGCCGAGGCTTTTCCACCTATTCAGCAAAGCATCCCTGCTAAAGACAGCGTTTAGGCATCTGCTGAAATGTGAGTGCTTAGATCCCAACAGAGACAGTGGAAGTTCAGCACCCGAGGGAGCTGCTCTGGCACATGGACATGTGTGTCAGTGTGTCCTGCAGCTGGGGCATGAGCCCCTCACCCAAATTTGCCACGTATTTCTGAGCTCTTGGGAGCTGGCACAAAGGCCGGGCTGGCTGTGAGATCCCAAAGTGCAGAGAGATGTTGTGGATGTCTCTGAGGGCTTCTGGGGCTTGATCCTGCCCCCATTCCCCTCCTGGAGCAAACACATGGATCTGCAGCATGGGGTGCAGGGTGCTATCAGGGCTGGGATGGGCTGGGCTGCTGATGCCTCCAGGGTTAAATTCATCCCTGTGTTACCCCAGCTCAGCAGATCTGCAGTTGGGCTGAGCATGGCAGAGGAGCCCTCAAGGAGAGTCATCAGCACCTGTGTGTGCAGGGCCTGCAGCCTGTGGGGACAGCATCCACACCAGCAGCCTTGAGGATGGATCCCTGAACTGAGTTTCAGTGGAAAAGTCCCACTGAGAGCAGGATTGCTAGAAAACTTGGAGGAGATGTTTTGGTCAGGTCCTTTTTTGGGTTTTTTGGGGTTTTTTTGCCAGTTTGTGGGTCTCCAATGGGGACAGATATTTAGTTGTCTGAGTTTCTGATGCCTTCGTGCTTGCCTGCTCGTGTACTTCGTCCCCATAAAAATGAGTAGGTTTCAACACTGGATATTCCCATTTAACTTTTTGTTTACTTCCATTTTGATTTCATGTTCTAGAAAGATCCGAAGGAATCCAGGCAAGGCATGAACATTCACCCTGGTGATTTCTGAAGCAGCAAGTGGGAAGGACAAAATGAAATTTTATCAGGGATAAACTATACAGGGATACATAATATGTGCAGGGAGGATGCTGATGATCTGTGTCTGCTGGTCCACAAGCCCATGATTGACAGGGTGGAGGAACTATTGGGGTACAGCACAGATTTTCGTGCAAGATGGATGGATGTAGGTGCAGGATATTTGTTGAGGATATATCCCATTCACCCCATGTGCTGTGGGGTAGGGCAACATAAGGCAGCAGGAACCAACACATGAAACCCCACATAGGTATTTTTCTTCCTCCTTTCCCTTTATGGGACACTTTCCAGCTCTACCTCAGAGCAGAGGGACATACTGGAATTACAGAATCACCCACTGAAACCAAGAAATCTGGTGCATGCCCAGCCCTAGCAAAGGTGGAGCAGGAAACAGATCAGGGATTAGAGCCACGAAGGGACATAGGTTCACAATTACCATGTTAAGCCCTTCAGTCCAGCTGTAAAGCCTCCCAGCCACTACCCAGCTCCTGCTTGACCTTGGGTGCCCCTTCAATCTTTTTGGTGTGCTGGTTTGCAATGCTAAAATTCCCAGGTGCTGAGAGATGGGTTGCTCCTGGGAGCACCCCTGTCATGGCTTGGCTCAGAGCAGCTCAGTGCCCCTTATCTGGTCCTTGAGGTGTTTCTCAGCCTTCCTCACCCATGAGGTGCAGCTAATGTGAACTCCCAAGGACCCAAACAAAGCACAAACAGTGATGGTGGTGGTGGGGATCAGAGAGGGTGGTAGAAAACCTCGTGGCTGCCATTTTTATCCTCTTTATTTGTGTGTCTTTGCTCTGGTCCAGCAAATTGGCAAACAATTTTAAGAAGTGCTACTAGTTAGAATAGAGACTATTTCATTTGAAAGGGACCTACAATGACCATTTAGTCCAACTGTCTGACCACTTCAGGGCTGACTAAAATTTAAAACAAGTCCCAGAGTTAAGGTTATCCTGGAGCTGAATACATGAGTGCCTGTAGGTGGAAGATAGTGGGTCAAATCCCCTCAGACAGGGGTGTAAATAAATACCTTGAGGGAGTGTAACGTGATGTTGTGGGATCAGCCTCAGGATTCTGAAATATTTACTTGAAAGCTTATTATTTTTTCTTACAAAATGTGAGGCTTTGGGGTTTTTTGTTTGTGTGACTGTTTTGGTTTGGTTGGGGTTTTTTTTTACTTGGTTTGGTTTGTTGGTTTTTTAAGAAGGAAAGCAGGACATTTTGTTAATGGAAGCATCTCAGATTGCAAACCTCAGCGGGGAAAACCAGATTTGGCAAATTCACCTCTCAACCTCTCTGTGTCTCAGTTTCTTCACCTCTGAAATGGGCACCAGATTGCTTAGACTGCCTCTTCCAATGTGCCCCTACACTGTAGGCCCCAACACGACATAGAAGGTGCAAATTAAGACTCAGAGGTCTCAGCCCTATGCAGCAGTATCAAAAATACTGCTCTGAGTGAGAAAAATTGTGCCACCATAAGGAGAGTTTTATTTAGGACACTGCAGATCCGGATTTGCTGCCAGCAGCCTAAAACTAACAAGAACTTGGAGTGGGGGAAAAAAAAAATCCTCTCTGGTTTTATATCTCAATCAAGAAGAACTGTCCTTTTTAATTCAAGCACCGGGGTCTAGAGTTGTTTTCCCTGCAGATGCCGCATTGTATTGGGAATATCAGGAGCTGCCAATTGCAATAACAGTTTCTAATTCCAAATTAATTCAGTGTAAATGAACTGTCAAGAGAAGATTGATTTGTTTTGGTAATTGCCCTGATGCAGGCTGCTGGGTGACAGCAGGAAAGAGCAAAGAAGGGACCTTTGGCAGGTCTGGCTCAGCCTAAGGGTGGATTGAGGAGACGGAGACCTAGCTGCAAATATCATCTGTCAGGACCACTGCTGAGCCTGATGCTTTTTTCCAGCCTTCAACTATGTCTTCAGGAATGAAGCCAGCACTGCAAAACGCTCCTTGATTGAAGACATTGGTGTGTTAAGCAATTAGGAAAGGGGGTGGGAAAAGGAGACCCCCTTCCATTGGAAGGTCTGCTCGTTGTCCTGCCCCCACCTCTGCTGTGCTGGTGGGTCACCATCCCTCACCTCCTCTGTGGTGGACAAGTGACAGTCTCACTCTGCTACACAGGGCCAGGTGAAGGCCTGATAGGGTGTGATGTGCCTCGTGGGGCATTTCATGCTGCCTGAGAAGGAATGTGGATCCCTGGGCAACTCCACAGGGATGTGTCTGATGTGCTGAGCCCTTCTCAAGGACTTCACCTGCCACCACAGGGTGTGGAGTGGTCCATCCACAGACCTGCAGCAACCCCATGCTGATGCTGTAGGGCCTATCCTAACAAGGTATTTTAGCAGGAAATTCAGTGTTACACTCCCAGCAGTGAGGGAAAGGCTGAACAACCCAGCACATCAGGAAGCAACACTGTCTGTAACCCAAAAGCAGACTCTGGAGGGTAGGCCTGTGGCAATGGCTAGTCCAGCAATGTGTTCATGCCTCAAAAGGAGCAATGAACATGTGATTTTTAATCCATATTACAGACAAATATATGAACTTCTTAAAAACTACTGCATAGATACAGTATTCAGGCTGTTACTGCAGTCTGTAAAATAGCAAGGCAAGAAAACTCCCAGAGCAAACGACACAGTAAACTCCTAAATGTTAATGAAGTTGCTTGCTAAAGAACTACCAAACAAACTAGCTTTTGCTTGCTGTATTTTTGGGGTTTGTTTTTGTGCATGTGCTTAAATTCCCTGATCAATACAGGTGCTGTGTGACTGAATTGTTAATGGAGTCTGTAGATTAGTTTATCAATAGCATTTAAATACTTTTCACACTTGCAGTAGATTTTGAATTATTTATTTGTTTCTGGTCAATTGCTTATGATCTCATTAGCATTTGTCTGTAAAGTGATACTAGACATGTTGGAATACTTTAAAGAATTCATGGCTTTGCAACTTTGTCTGGGAGAAGGAGGTGTCAGGGCTTAAACTCACAAAATCCTACCACAGTCCTTTTTAAGGCAGGGGCTCTGCTTGCAGGAGGGGAGCACACAAAATCTGCTTTTTGGGGAAAGGATGGAGGCAAGCTTGTAAGTAGACTGCTGCCCTGAAAAGTTCAGCCTTCAGAGTGATTCCTGAAAATATGACAAAATAATATTGCCATGCTCATTCTGATTTTTGGGCACAGAACCTTTCACGGATGTGTCTGGGATCCTACAGAAACAAGACAGAACATGAACTGAAGCCTCTTGAGTCCTTTTCTCTAGTCTTCATAACAAATCCATTAATCTTCCTAATTACAAGAGTCACAAATATGCTAAACAATCTCACTTCATGTGTTGTGTTATTCTGATTTGGTGGAGGAAGGATTGCACCATCCTGACAGACTTTACGTTTATCTTTTTGTCTTTTGACATGTCACATGTAGACTCCACACAAAGCTCATAACAAGATGAATACATCTTAAAAGAGGAGGAGTTGTGCCTTAAAAACATTGGAAATACAGGATTTACAAGTGTTATCAATGTGCTTTGAGAAGGGGAGAGCAGATTAAATGTAAAGCCATATGACTTGGCCAAGACCACAAACTGGTGTCAAATGTCATTCATACTTCTGTAGTCGTCATCATATGTAATCTGTTTCTTTCTCCCTTCAATATCTGCTTGATATTTTCCTTGGTTAAGGCAAAGTGGGCAGGTATGAAAGGGTTTCTATGCTCTTTGGCTGTTCTGGTGGAACAACCAGGACTGTGAGTTAAATCCATCTGGTGGACATCAATCCTGGAGAGTGGGAAGAGGGAGCCAGAGTCCATTGTCTTCTGCTGAATTTGGCTCCCCCAGAGATTCACTGTCCCTCCTCCCTTGTGGCTGTAAATACTTTTGTGGGAGGAAGAGACAGGAGAACCCCACGAGTCTCTCTGGAACCAGCCACTTTGTGAGCAAGTGAAGCTTCTTCAGAATGACCCATTGTGTCCCTGTAGGGTGCCCCCACTTTCCCTGAGGAATGCCCTAAGAATTTGCAAACGTAAACTGCCACGTGTGCTGTCCACCTTGGGCAGAGAAATCCAGATGCAATTTGGTGGCAGCCAGGGATACCTCACCAAAAGGAGGACAGGGAGTCCCACTGAACGCCCTGGGGAAGGTCTGGTGGAGCAGTCACAAGTAATTTGAATGCTGTATGACAAATACAGTGTTGGTTTTGGCAGATACACGTATTTTCACCCCTCAACAGGCTCTGGAGCCATGCAGGACACTGAGTCAAGTGGATCACAGATACAACACTTTTTCCTTTCTTTCCTTTTTGTCTTCTTTTCTTTCCACTCTCTTTCTTTTTCTTTTTCAGTTCAGCCTAAATAATGATCTAGGACAGCACTGTCTCTTTAAAGGTGGCCTTTTTAACTGCAAACTAATCTTCTTCTATCCACTTGGACCTTGGATTTAAAAAATTTCACCAATCCGGATTTCCAAATCCTTGCAGATTCTGAGGGGGCTTGTTTATGGAAGTATCCTTTAGAAAACGGCTTAGACTTTAAGATGAGGAAACGCAGGGAGCTAATGTGAAGATTTAGGACTTTCTAGGAAGCTTGCAGTGCCTAAGCCCTGCTTGCTTGAGCAGTCTGAAGGTCCTTTTGCAGACTAAGAGGGATTAATACCCCTTTAACCAGCGGGGCTGTGCACACATTCATAAATATACCATCTCCCTCTAATCGCTTCGCTCCCTAATCCACAATGATTTCTTAGGAATTATCATTTTATCTCAGCTAAATAAGCACATTCCTTGTGCTTTCCTGTAGAAAAAATAAAATATTTCAGAAGATTTTCTTTTCAGCTGTGGTGCCATGAAGACCAAGCTTTTATTTAAGACCTTTGGTAAATAAAGCAACTTTGTTTATTTGCTTCTCAAGAGAAGGGCGACTGGTCACATCCGCCCAGCATCTGCCTGCTGATCCACCCACTCCCAGGGACTCCCCTGCAGCGAGGATCAGGCTTATTTGTTTGCCCAGCACCTCGTGAAGTGACAACACCTCTCTGTATGCACAAGACTCAGGTGGAAAAGGTTTTGGCAAATTACAGCTAATACCAACGTGATGATAGTTGAAAGAGATCATTTTTGAGAATCCCATATAGTTTTTCATGTTTATTTTGTAGATCTTTCTCTACCTCCTTTGCTTTTCAGGTTTAGTGGTGTTTCTATATGGTTTATTTTTTGCATTTTACTCGCCCAAGCTCAGCTGCCTTACACAGGACTATCAGTTTTGATTTTGGGGAACATCCCCCTTTTCTTTTTTTTTTTTCCTCACATGCCACTCTCTGGGCTCTCATGCAGCAATATCCTGCTGGCTGTAAGTACAGCTGGTAGCATGGGGTTGATCTTGGGGCAGGGGGGAACTACGAGTAATAAGGAATCTGACTTCTAATGACACTTTAAAAAGAAAAGAAAATAGTTCTTTTTATTGCTAAGAATATTGCACAGAAGTGAGTATTTCTTTGGTAAATCACTCCCCACTTAGGCTTTGGTTTCTAAAATCACTTTCAAATCCAGAAATGAGTTCAGGCAAATTCCAGCTGAAGTGAAACACTCAGCTCTGGGAAAGGCTTTGAGTTTAATATAAAAAAAAGCCTCTGAATTTCCTCTATTTCTAATTCTTACTCAGCTAAACTTTGGCCTTCTATCACAAAAAATGCACATAACCTTGAGAATCAGTACAGCTGTGCTGCATGGGGAGCTCCAGCACCTATAGGTTTCAATGCTCATAGGTCAAAAAAATTGTAATAAAATATTTATTCTAGAACAATTTATATTTTTTTAGTAGGATTAATAGGGACAATATAAAAAATTGTTGTAGAAAATCAAAACTATTTTGGAGCAGCTCTGTTTTTTTAACATAAGCATTTCAAAAATAATTTGGGATGTGAATTAAAAAATACATCTCTTCCCTTAGTAGATATAATAATGATAAATGAAGAATTAGAGCTATCTCCAAGTATTTCCAGAGTTCAGAGGTATTTGAATCTGTGTTTTCTTTTATGTCTCTCTCTACTGAGACCATTCAATTTAATAAGAAGTGAAATAGTGTGACAAATCTGCTGCAGCCTTTTATTACTTACAGTCCCTATGGGCTTTATATTTTTTCTTGTCCCTTGCCCCTTCCCCATTTCTCTGTGGTCAGAAGAGAAATGCAGAAGCCATGACATGAAAATAGAGATGGCCTGCAATGAAAGCTTTGTCTTAGAAGGCGTGTTTGCAGTGAGCACCCCAGGCTGCTGTCCATGCTCCCCTCACTGTGCAGAGGACTGACCCTGACAAGGAGATGTGGAAGAGTCCCATTCCCCCTCTTTGCCAGGAGATCCTGCAGTTTTTGCCGTGCCTGCAGCTGGGCTCAGTGTAGATCTGGCTTCTGCCCAGCCTTACCTGCACATGAGGACCTGGATCTGTATCCCATGTGAGCTCAGGGGTGGATCTGTATCCATGTGAGCATACCTGGATGTGTATCCATGTGAGTGTACCTGGATCTGTATCCCATGTGAGCTCAGGGGTGGATCTGTGTCCATGTGAGCATACCTGGATCTGTATCCATGTGAGCTCAGGACTGACTGAACTGAAGGGAATGTGTGTGACAGCTGCCAAATGAAGTCTGCTCTCACAGCAAGGCCATTCTTTGTGGAGAGGTGCCTCCAGCTGTTTTTGGAGGGTGTTTCCCCAGCCACAGCTCTGCCACCATGGCATCTGCCACCTTCTTTTGCTGTAGTTGGAAGGTCTTCAAAGCATCCAGACCAACAGAGGGCTGATATTCCTGACTCTGCCTTTAACCTGTGTTTGCCTACTGATTCTAGTGGGTTCCCCCATGGTATTAAAGCACTTGGAGCCCTTCTGCCAGGAGGCTGTTTCCAGTGTTATTTCCTAAAGCCTTCTTGCAAAAACAAAAATATCCACCACGTTCCAAAGGCGCTCAGTTAAACCTGAGACTGATCTGAGGAGGATTTCTACCTGGGCTGAGGTCCAGGCTTCACATCTCTCCATACAATGCTCTGCCCTAATGCTCACTGAAAGCCTGAAAGTGGCTGGGAGGATTAGCTAATGGGTAATTTAAATGGGTCATTTCATAAGAGATGTGTATGATAAGCAAGCTTGAAGCCTTGCTTAAACCCTGTAGCTTTGTCTTGTCTCTGTGTGTCTCTTTGTGCCCTTGCCATATGTCTCTTTGCTACTTTTTCTGTTCTCATCTTCCACCCCATCAATTGCAGAGCTCCTTCTTTGTATTCTCAGGCAGTCTCAGCTAAAGCCCATTTTTGTCAATGGGAGTCATAGACAAGACCTTCAAGCTACATCTGACAATGAGTCTGCCCCACATGGAAACAGAGAAAAAAGATAAGTCTGGGGAACAGAGCTTTATATGTGCCTGGACATACATACACAGATTTATTTTTTCATTTCTTATCTTAGTGCTTCTCTTTTAGACTGAAAGATCTAAAGGATAGGAAATTTGTCATAGCAAGCCTAGGAAAGTATACATAAAGGCTACTAATGACAAGCATATTTACTGCATCCCCTGGACTTAATAATCCTCATTAGAGCTGGAAAAACAAACATATTAAGCCTTAAACTGTAAGAATGTCTTCTAATGGAATTTGAGGAATTAAAACATGGAACCAAGGTTTATCAGCCTGTTGCTAGGAGAGCCGCAGTCTGTGTTTGCTTAGGGAATCATCATCAATAATCCCTTAATCTAATAGCAGAATATAGGAAGCTGCTGCACTGGAATGACCCTATTGGATGCCAGCAGTAAGCAACAGAAGAGCTACGGGGTTACCCAATAGCAGCTGTGGGGCTGGGGCTGTATCCAGGAGAAGGCTATGTGTGCAGGCACCTTGGAATCATATGAGGAGACTTTTTGTCACCCAATGGACCTCAGCAGAACAACCAACCACGCTGTGGGATTTCCCCAGGAACAAAAGGATCTAAATGCACCAGAATGGATGTACAGTATCAGGCCAAACCCCTGCTGGAAACAGTGCTGACCCTATTTCTGAAACTGCCCGAAAGGGAGGGTTCGTGGAAGAATGGGGAACACTTCTCTCTGCCACTTTGTTGTTTAGACTTGGAGAGCCAGCAGTGCTGTCTTGGAATGGAACATCTCTTTTTTCCTTCATAAATTTGTTCAGTTGCATTTTGAAGTAAAATAAAATCTTAACATCCAAACCATCACTTATTGTGGAGTTCCTTAATGTATTTACAAGCTCTGGCTGTGTTTAGTTTGGATCCCTGTTTGTTAGTGTCATTAGGTTATGTCTACTTCTTGTACTGGAAGAGACAGTGAACAAACATCATTTATTTGCTGTCTCTGAGCTTCCTGCCACTTTGTAGATATACAAGTGCAATTTCAGATACTTTGCCAGGAACATATGAGCACAAGGAATACAAAGAATTCCCTGAATCTTACACAATTTTGTTTCCATCTCTTTGAAAGGCTTAAATTCTGAGCTTGCGATCAAGACACCTAAGTTTAAAATGGTGTAAAAATGGTGCAATCATTTGAATTCACATTTGAAATAGTGATGAATGATGAATTTTGATGAGTGGGTAACACACAGTGGTGCTTGTGTGCATGTCAAAGGAAAGGTGGCAGAGTGCAGTAGTGAATTTCCACTTAACCCATTGGACAGTTGGCAGTCTTTTTTGAGCAAACACAACATAGCAAAAAAGAACTTCCAAAACTGTCTGCACCAGTCCACAAATGTTTCTGACAACCTCTTTTTGCTGATAAAGTCCTCTGAAGAACTGTTCTGGCAGCAAAGCTGGAGACTTCAGTTTCCCTTCATGAGACAGTCCAGAAAGGTGAAGGCTCTATTTGAAGGTGAGCATACTGGCCCAATCTCTCATCAATCACTGTCTAAATCTTGCATCACCCATCCAGTGCCTAGGATGAGCATTGTGATTTACTGCTTAATACAGAACTCATCCAAAGTCAATTGAAGTCAGGAGGTTGACACCAAGAAGTTCAGCCCCTAAGGCTATTGAGGCAGGACTTATTGAAGGAGGGACTTACAGACATGAATTCTGTTGCCCTTTTTTCACTATTTTTTATTTTGATCTATGTCTCTGTTTCTCTCTCTCATCCCACCGCCTGGATTTCCAGTGAGGAAAAGTCTGCAAAGCAGTCAATGTCAAAGTTTTGTTGTCCCATGAGAGGGGGGACAGTCTGGCAGGAAATGCCCACAGGAAGAGGTGAGGTGGGTAGGGGATATTCTACTTCTTCTGAAGCTGACTTGAGCTGAATCTGGCCCGAGGAAGATCCAAGGTTTCAACTTGTGTAGTGTACCCTGGACATCTACATTTCCTGCCCAAATGGGGGAAGTCATTGCAGCTGCTGTCTTTAATATCCATCCTTCTCCCCAGTGAGAGGAGCTGAAGGTTACATCACCCAATCTCAGTCTACAACACCCTTCCCCAGCTGCTGGGATAATTCAAGGTCCATTTTTCCATCTTGTCCCTGAGGCCAGACCCTCCAAGCCTCTGGGCTATGAATAAGCCCCCAGCACTTCAGGGTCCCAGACAGCACCAGGAGGTTATCCTGAGTGGGAGAGACAAAGCAACAAAAACTGGGAGACTTTGATGATGTCCTTGGAAAAAGCCAAGCTTTTTTCAAAGAACAGTCAGGATAAGTATGCAGGAAGGTTTTGTTACCATAAAGGGTTTGATGTTCTTCTCAATGCCTTCAGCAACATCCTCAGCTTTCAGGGCAGCCACACATTTTGGTCCTACCAAAGGGTAGCCAGCAGCCCTGTTTCTTCTGGGACAGAGATCTGGATAGGGCTTTGGGAATCTGCCTGGACCTACTAGTGCTGGGAACCCTTGTTACACCATGAACTCTGAAGCCTGTTTAGGAGGTGAGATCACTGCTGTGCCACTCACCTGTGTGGGGTCTGGGATGTTGAACACAGTCCCAGCCTCTCCTGCAAGAACTTCCAAAGTCCTTTTGCTCTACCAGGCTACCTGTTTTCCAGAAATTTGCAGAAACTTCCCAGCTGTCTAGGAAAAGCACCTCTTGGAGACCTGTGGTTGACATTTCCAAGGGATTCAGAAGAGATTTTGGGGAGGGAAAGTGGGGAAAGAGCTGAGAACACAGATGGATACACACACATACATATTGGCTGATTGCAGTGATCTCTTTTTCAGGAAATCATGGGAAGTTGTGACTACAGCAACACAAGAGGGCATCCCTCAGAGCCCACTGCAGTGGGAAGAACTGCCCCATCTGCTTGCAGATGAGAGGAAACAAACATGGGTAATCTCAAGGTTCATCCAGCTTTGCTGCTCCCCTCAGTTAATCCCCTACCAACAGCGCTGCCCCCGGGACCACGAGGCTCCAGCCAGCCCTGGACACTGCCAGCCCACTGGGGAAGCAGCAGCCAATCCAGAGCTGGCTCTTCTCCTGCCCAAAAGCAACCTCCCATGCAAATTTCTAGGAGAGGGACCCCCATCCCATTGGCCCCTGGCAAGCACAGGCTGGTTGGTTCATGTCTGGTTCTACACAGTCTGGCAGGAGACATGGAGAGGCAGAGTGGGGGTGAGCCCTGGTGGCCTCTGTTGTGGCCATATGGCTACATGAATCTTGTCTAACAGTGATTTTCCTTAAATGCAATCCTTTAAGGTGTTAAATCTTGCTTTAACTTATTTGGCTGATCCAACTTAGATCAGATTATGTTTGTATTTATTGGGATTTATGGATGTATGATTGCCTCTGAGCCCATATGGACAGCTAATTTGTCAATTAGAGCAATGCTGATCATTGCAGAAGCATAGCAGAGGCTGTTAAGCACCATTATCAGTTTCAACCTGGTCTGACCTTGAGACACACATTTATTTTGTCTGACAACCTTTTATTCTCACTGCCAGATTACAGATGTGTAAATTGGGCTAAAACCTTGAATATTCATCTTAGGTATGTCAAAAAAAAAAAAAAATCTGAAATTGTTGGAGATGAAGAATATGACAGGGAGAGCTGTTGAGCTGCATGCAGAGAATGGGACCTGCTTAGATCTTCCATTGTATTGTATTTGTGGCAGTGGTAGAGTTGGGGACCAGGATGGCAGGATAGTGCCCTGGGAGTCTAATTAAAAACAACGGCCATTTTTCAGGCAGAAAGAGTTTAGCTCTGATTGCTAATTAAAGGCCATTATTCCTATTTTGTAGTGGCTATAGCAAGGGCAGTTTTCCCCTAAATCAGAGGTGAAGGGTGTAGGCTGGTGATTTCAGTACCTGGCAGTAATAGTCAATATCTCCATGTGATATCTCCATCATCCCAGTGACAGGCAGAAAGGCTGGGACATTCCTGTAGTTTTGGGCTGCAAGAACGCATCATTGGATCACGTTCAGCTTTTCACCCATGAGAACCCCCAAGTTCTTTTCCACAGGGCTGCTCTCAATGACATCTCCTATTTCTGGGATTGTCCTGACTCAGGTGCAGCCCCTGACACTTGGACTTGTTGAACTTCATTTGTTTCCCCTGGGCCCACTTCTCAAGTTTGTCCAAGTCCCTCTGGGTGACATCCCATCCTTCAAGAGTGTCAGCTCACCCACTCAGCTTGGTGTCACCTGCAAACTTGCTAGGGTGCACTCGATGTCACTGTGTCTGTGTCATATTAAAGAGTGCCAGTCCCATGACACAGCTCTTAGGGACATCACTGGTCACCAGCATCCACCTGGACATGGAGCCATTGTCATTAGTGGTGTCTCAGAAGGGGCTCAGAGTCTCAGGGGTGTGTTGGAAGGCTGTGTGAGAGGAAAAAAATTCCTGGTGTGGGGCCAGCCCTCCTTCTCCTGTCCTGTCTCAGATATACCATGGTGAGCTGAGCTGCTCGGAAATGTGAATGTCAGATGTGTGTGGGCCCAAGGTTAAATAGGTACTTGGGGTTTTGTCTCATCTGTTTAGAAATTAGGTGTCTAGGCATTTTCCAGGACTGTGGGATAGGGTGTCTGTAGGTGACAGTGCCTGATAGAAGAGGAATGAATCATCATCTGCAGCCACTGCTGTCCCCATGGATTGAGAAGGAACTTTGACTACTGCCTTAAATGAAATGCCTAAATTTTAAACAGCTACCATCAAGTGAGATGAATGCTACTGTGGGTATGGGATGCAAATGTGGGCCTGGAGAGGGGAGCTAAGTGCTTCTTAACCAGATTCCTTGCCTTCCTCTCAGGCTCCCATGACCACATTAGTCAGATACTTCATAAATCATGTGTCTGAAAGAGCAATTGTTCCACCCACGTCTCAGTGATTCTGCACTCCTCACCTTGACCCTGGTGTTTTACAGAGAACAAAAATCATACCCACACCTGTTAAAGGACAAGGCTAGGAATAGGGAATAGGATTGTTTTAGCAATATGCCCTCAGCCTTACTGATTGTAAGGGACTTCATCCTGCAGATGATTAAGAGGACTGAATTTGTCAATTTGCCATCAATACTGAATTATTGCTTTTGCAATCATCAAGTCTAGAATCTAAATCAAGAGGGATGTTTTTTGTTGTTTTTTTTTCCTCTAAGAAAGTATAGATTTGGAGGAACAAGAGGGTAGGAAATCATATCAGTTTTGTCAAACTGCTTAATAAATTGATAAAAAGGAAAGACAGGAACATTTCACTTCAGTGATTCACAACTGGCCATTGTTCCCAATGGAACTCCTTTGTTTCTTGCTACCAAAGAAAGGAAAATCTCTTTGGTGCTGCTTTGCCTAGAGAGATGGATTGGTTGGAGTCCCACAGCACCTTGGGTGAGAAAATATCCCACAGTGGAAAAACTCTAAAACTAAAAAGCATGAAAATATTAACTCTTCAGAGTGAACAGTGTGGTTGCTTGTTTACCAAATGGGACGTGTAAACCCATTACGTAAAATGTCTTTCATCGCCCATATGCTTTCTAAACTAATCAGCTTTGAATCCTGCTAAATCCCAGATTGAGATAACAAATGAAGAGCTCAGCTCGCTGGGAGAAAGGCAGCCTCTTTCTGCTGGGTATTAAAAAGAGTTAAAGGTCACATATTCCCCATGTGGATCACCCAAAAAAGAGATCATGCCGATAACACCTATGGCTTTTCCGTGCTAAGTAAAGTATTACTGAAAGTGAAATTCATGTCAAACACAACTAAAGGGCAAAGTTTCAGATTAAAACTCACGTGATGGCTTTGTACAGGATGGAACATCATATCCTAAAAGAAGATTTTGCCTTCCCAATCATGCTGTAGTGATATTTATAAGGCAGGGATGAAGATGCTCTTGGCTGACATGTCAAACCAACACAAACAACAGGCCTTTGGCTCTGACCTGCCTTCTCCTGGGCTCCCTTTGGGGTTGCCATTCTGCTGGTGGTCACCTGGTACAGGTCACTGCTTCTTGCCATGAGATGTGGATCCATGAGGAGGGCTGTTGTCATTTGGAAAGGAGATGTGGGGTGGCTCACAGCAGGCCTAGTGTGCAGGCAGTACACATTTGGTGTGAAATTTGTATAAATGTCAGATAACCTTTCTCACATCCATTTCTCTCCCAAAATAACTTTTCTCAAACCCCCCTTACTTGACTTCTTTTTTTCTTTTCAAACTTGAAATACTTCCTCCGAGTTTTAAGCTTTTTATTCTTGCAGTAAAAACTTTGCTTCTTTGTCAGCTGTCAATTGCTAAAAAAAAAAAATGCAAGTGTAAGCACAAAATTTTCAGTAACTGCAAAAATTTTTGATTGATTAACAGTTTTCCCAGAGGGTGGATCTATGCTTTTCCATCAGGCTGTCAAATTTATACTGACAAGGGTTCTGTATGGTCTTCCCATGAACATTTGTATCTATCTGTACCTACAATCAACAGATTCCTCGCCAGGAATTAAAGGAATTTAATTGAAATTACCAGTCCAGCTAAATTTCTATCTCGTATTTGCTGTCCTATTGTCCACTGTTTATCAAATAATTTAAAGCCTCAGTGTTTTTTAGGTTCTGGGCACAGGATATCTCCTAGGGTAGCATCATCCCTGAGGTACCAGATGCCAAGCCCTGTCTTGTCGTAGGCCCTCCAGATCACCTAAGCAAGAGTGCCTCATCTGTGCTAAATTTGGGCTTCTCCACCCCAGAAGGATGAGCTAAACCCATCCCTGGTCCCACACTGTGTTTGCAGTGGGTGGAGATAAGACTGGGATCCATCTCCCAGGTTTGCTGGAAATGTTGATGTACCCTTGCTATTTTCTGGTCATTGGAAAACCACTGGTGTTCCTGTTGTTTTAACTTTGGTACTCCATTGGTTGAAATTTCAGGAAAAGCTTCTACACAGATCTATTCTTGAATGCTGAAGAAGATATCATCACCCACACTCATCATTCTGCTAGTGCATTAAAGTGTTCCAGTTAGATTAAGCTCATCTGTTTGAGTTAACAAAGAGAAGGTTAAATGGTGACTTGATTTTCATCTATAAATACTTTCCCAGGAAGCAAAGTTCTGGTAGCAGACAGTTTTTTAATCCAGCAGACAAAAGCTGAACAAAGCCCAATGGTTAGAAGATAAAGCAGATGAATTTAGAGCAGAAATGAGGGACAGATTTTTGGGAGGGAGGAGGATTATCCATGAATTAACCTTTCCAAGGCTATTGGGTTCTCTGCTTTTCTCTTCTTGGTGGTACCAACTTTCTGTTTTCCCAGAATCCTGGAAAAACAGGTTGTAATAGGACTTTGTGGAAGGGTGAAACAATTTTTGGTTTCTTTCCACATCAGACCTCTGTTTGCACGAGCTCATCTTTCCACTGGTGCTTCCTTCCCTGCAGATCATCATGCACAAAATTAGACTCAGAGAGGCTGGACACAAAAACCAAGCTGCCAAATTCAGATTACAGTTATTCCTAAATTTTGCATCAGAAATACACTTTTGATTGTAGGTTTTCAAGTAATTTTATCACAGTGGAACTGATTCTGAAAATTAATATTTAAAAAAAGGTAGATTTTTGAGTCAGCAATAAAAAATAATCTCTAAAAGAACATCAAAAATCCAAGGAAAAAACATGTTTCTAGTTTGAACCAATACCAAAAATAAGATTTTTTTTTTTTTTTTTTTTTTGGCTTCTAGGGAAGCTTCACACTGGATGAATAAGAGGGGGAATGAAAAGAAATTTTGACATTTCGCTTACCAGGGCTTTTCAATAATGTGCAATGAATTGAAGAATAAAAGACGGAAAGAAAGCCAGCCCCAGCCCACCAAACTCTGTAACTAGTTTTTTACTTCAGAATAAAACCAAACTCAGAATATTTAGAAGCTGCTGTTAAGGCATTTTTATTGGAGATGCTGTCAACCTTTCTTTGTTGAGAAGGTCTGTTTTTAGCTTTCCTAAATCATCTGGTAAACAAGGTGAGGAGATGAAGACAATAAATTTAAAAACAAGCAAAGATTTAGTTAGGACACCTAATTAGGATTTCTAATCAGGAGTCATCAAGACCTCTAATTAGCAGGGTTGTTCAGACTCATTGCTTTCTCTTTAATGGCCATAGGACATCCAAATGGTTTTAAATTATGTACCATGGGCTCCTAATCAGTTTATTGAACATCATAAATTGTTAAAAGGAGTTAATAGCTTGTGTTCCTTGGTAGAAAGTGCTAATACTCGAGGCAGAGAACTCATCAAATGAAGCTCGTTAGAGAGGGGAGGAGGGAGATTGCGTCTCAGTGTCTCATTTTGTTTTAGTAATTAGCTTTTACTGGATTATCCGATCCAAATCTTTATTCAGTTTACTCTGTCAAATCTAGTTTGCATTTTAAATGGAAAATTGACACGTGGAACAATTTGTCTCCTGACTGGGTTAACGGGTCCAGCTGGCAGGAGGCTCCTGCAGGGAGGGGTGATCACCAAAGCCATGTCGGCGGGGGGGTGGGGGGGGAACCAGCCAGGGGTTTCCCCAGCACTTGATGTCCTCTGGCCTCCACCCTCAGCTCCTGCCCCAGCAGCTGAAAAGCAGCTGTGTGTGAAATTGCCACGGTGCAGCCCCAGCTTGGCCCTGAGAGCAGCGAGGGAGCCAGGCACAGGGAGCACACCAGCGTGAAGCTCTCACCTGGGCCCAGGTCAGTTGGCTCTGGGCAGGTTTTGTCTCTGACTCTGGCCAGTGCAAGCTGCTTTAGCAGAAGTTGTAAGAAAGCTCCCAGCGGACAATTGCAAAAAATTCTCCCTTCAGGGAGAGTATTTCCTGTTGTGCTGCACAATTTCCTAAATTAACCAAATGCCTCTGGTCCCTGGTGTGTGGGTATTGACATCCACTGTGCATACTGTGACAAAATGCATTAAAATGCCAAGATCCTTAATGTTTTACTGGCTGACATTGTGGATTTTCTGAATGTGGGTTTGCCTGACAAAAAATTGAGAATTTGGTGCAAAACCTTAACTTCTAAATACCATCATTGTAAAGGTGCTGCTGTGAGCCCAGCTCAGTTGATTCAGCACCAAAGTATGGTTCTTCCCTATGCTGGGAATCTTCAGATGTCGAAGCAAGCCTCCCACTGCCACCCCATTTCATCCCATAGTAGTGGTCCCAGCTAATAAGTGGTTGGTTAAAATCTGGAGGGACAACCACAGCATATTTCTGTTTTCAGGAGCCCACTCCCAGGACTCTGATGGTTTATGGCTGGCTCTTTTAGCTTTGCATGACACCTTTATGGCATTTGAGAGAGCAGGGACTTACTTGCCATGGCTGAGTACATATGAGGGGGAGGGTGATGGTGGAATGACCAAGGTGTGATGGTGTTGCAGATTCCAGTGCTGCAGTGCAAATTAATTGATTTACCTTCTTTGATTGCTGTTATTTGCTCGCATGGAGCACGTCTGCAGCTGGAGGAATGAGGTGCTCTGACTCCAGTGGAGCAAAGCTCCCAGGCCTGACCTGAGTGGGGATCCTCTTAGTGCCCTTCACTGAGCAGCAGCCCCCTGGGGAGTTGGTGCCTCAGCCTCAGTGAGGACTGACATACCCAAAATCACCTGGGGAAACCTCTGGCAGAGGTTTGTGTCTTATAATGCCACCTTCTGCCAGTGTGCTCCCCACTTCAGGAGGGCAGCTCGCCTGCATTCTGCAGGAGACATCCCTGGCTCAGACACTGCATCCCCTGCTGGCTCTAAGGGGCCACCTGGGAATGAGATTGCAGCAAATACCCTGTCTCCTGCAAGCCTCTCTGAACCCATGGAACAAGACAAAAGAGATTCATCCCCCTCTTCCCGCTTGAGAAGAGGGGTTGGGAAAGTGAGTCTTTCCGTGCTAATGTCACACAATTACTTCTTAACTGCCAAAACAAATGGCAGAAATGGGGAAAGTGACACCAAATCAAAAATGTCACAGGTGATCGATTCATGTCATCTACCGTCGCCGCAGCCAAGGCTGGCGAGAGAGACACAGTGATAACACAACACTAATATTATATTACAGCCTTCACAGCACTGAATGCCAAGTGATGAATATGTGTCACTTTATGTGTCGCTCACTCTCCGGGCCTGGGCGGGCGAGCATGGAAAATGGAGTGTTCAGGATTAATGATATCGAAAATGATAGAGAGGAGATTGAAAATTCCTTCCTTCCTCAACCATGCAGATTGAAATGTACCTCAGAGCTATCTCTTGCTGCCCTCCTCCTCCACCCACTTTTTAAAGGTCTTTTGTGCAGCATTTTGAAGATGGAAGGAAAAAGGAAAAAGATAAAGGAAAAATAAAGAAGAGAAAAGGAGACAAGAGTTGGAAAGAAAAGACAAGAGATGAAACAAGACAAGAGATGAAAAGACAAGTGTCAAAAAAAGAGAAGAGAGAGGAGAGGAGAGGAGCGGAGAGGAGAGGAGAGGAGAGGAGAGAAGAGAAGAGAAGAGAAAAGAGAAAAGAGAAGAGAAGAGAAGAGAAGAGAAGAGAAGAGAAGAGAAGAGAAGAGAAGAGAAGAGAAGAGAAGAGTTGAGTTTTTATAAAGAGTGTTCTACTTGGAATTTTTTTCCTCTGTTCCCCATGGTTTGGTTTATGAATAAGATTTCCCATATTCAGGTATTCTCTCACACGCAGACACAGCCTGGAACACGTCCATGACTTTAGCCCAGGAGCATCAGTTAAAAACTTGATATAGCTGGATTGAGATCTGTGCATGATGTATGATAATTAGCAAGTGATCTTACTGGGCATTCTCAATGAAATCCAGAGCATTCTAATGCTCATAATTTCTGTTTTGCAGCCTTCAGAAATTTCAGGTGAAAATCAGAGTCCCAGAGTGCTGGTAATTTCCCCCATCTAACAAGAAGAACTGATAACTGAGAAGATGGGTACAGCATTAGGGACACAGTGACCTGTCCAATGTCACAGGCCGAGCTGAGCTGATGCATGGCTCCTCCTTTCACATTCACACACTATTTATGCATAAATACTGTTGGATGACCCATCCCCAGGGGCTCAAAGACTGCAGACACGTTGCTGAGGCTGGAGAAGGTTACAGATGTGCATTTATGTAGCTGTAGGGTTATACCCTGTCAGCTCGTGGAGGGATGGTTCCATTTCCATGCAGACATTCCCTTGTCCTGTCTCTGGCTGATTCTGCTTCTGTGAGCTGCAAGGCTCTGTTGTAGCGCCTGAATTACTGAGTGAGGTGTTTGCAAGACTTGTCCAGGACCTGGTGAGATGGGGGGCCTGGAGGGAGCCTGTCCAGGGACAATTCACCCTCTGTGGCTGAGGGTGGGTGCTTGTGGCCATCCTGGTTTTGAGGAGAAAGGTTACCTCCCCATGGCTGTGCCCACACCAGTCCTGGAGCTTCGTTTTGGGTTTATCCTGGATTTTGGCAAGGATGCCTCAAACCTTTGATATAGATGGCAAAGGAAGGAAAGAGAGTTTTTAATACCTTTTTTCCTATACTTTTTCCTTTAAGTTTTTTTTTTTTTACCTCCAGGTTACTTTAATTGGGTCACCTTCCCAGGTGGGATGAGGGCTTATTCCTTCCTTCTAGCCACAGTGGAAACCATCTCCTGCCTTGCTGTGCCCTCACCTGATATTCCACATGCTGCTCTTCCCATGGAGCTTGGAGCTTTCTGTCTTTGAGGCACAGTTAATGGGGACAGAGTTTTGTTAAGCAATCGATGCTGCATAATGGAACAGCATTTTTTCCTTTCTTTCTCTCTTCTTAACCCATTGCAACTCCCGGAGAAAGTGCTTCCCCCAGAAAAGAGAACTGAATCAAATAACAGAAAGTTGGAATGAGATGCAAAATTTGTTTGAGTATCACGTTAAAAAAATGCTTCTTGCCACTGACTGCCAGACACCTGCCTGACTTTATCATTAACCTCTCCTGCAGAATGAGCACTAATGGAGAATGATCTTAAGCACTCACAGCCATCAGTTTTATATGGCAATAGACTGAGATTGGAGGAAGAAACCCAGAATCAACTGAGAGTACCTAATTAATTGGATTATAATTACATTTGGAAAGCTAAAAGGTAATAGATCTGTTTGAATTATGATCATCACAGGCTCTTCAGGGACTGAGTGTGCAGTGTGAATCCCTTGTATGTGATCACCAGAGACACAAAGAATTAAATGAGTGCAAATATTTTAAATAAGAGCATATGTTCACTAGTGGGAATATTGGCTGCCAGGCTTGGCTGGTATCAACATGTTTGCATTGAGGTGGCAGTCACTGCCCTTTTGTAGTCTCATTTCTTTTCAAGGATACTTGAGCCAAAAATATTACCTTTGGTGTGGTTAATCTCTGGAAGAAGGATCAAGCCTAAAGACAAATGAGGGCCTGGAGATTAAATTTACATGTGGCTGCTGCTTTCCTAAATTGCAGCTCAAAGGGGCCACACACCATCATTGGACACATATTTTTGTCTGTCTTTCCTGACTCTTTTCTCTTTTTCCTGTCCTCATAAGTACACAGTGCTGACTTCCCCAGCCTTGAATGTGAATTTCTGCATATTCCTTCTGATGACATAATAATAATCCTTCTGATAATGAAAGAAAAAAAAATTAAAAGAAAAAAAAAAGAAAGCAGAACGGAAAGAAAAGAGGCATTTCAGAGATACAGAACATTAACAAAAGCCTGTAGATTTCCAGCACAGAGTAAGAGGGTGGTGGAAGTATTCGATCAGAGCCATAAATCTAATGAGATTGTAATGATATGCAAATTAACAGCACCATGAGCCAAATGGGTAAAGTTTCTTTATGGAGCATATTAAGAGGCGTTTTGCCTAAGTGGAATGGTTGGGTGAACAATAAATGGTGAGCCACAATCTGCAAGTATTGGCTGACAACAGCAGTAAGATAAATAAAAAACAGATGAAGACAAGTATTATTCTTCTATTTAAAAGGACAGATGCTGCAAATGAAGCCATACTGCCCTCCTGCAGCTATGCAGCCTCCATGAAATACCAGGGATTTTTGACTGCTCTTGTTCAAATTAATACTCACAGGAAACTTCTTGAAAACAGTTTTGATCCAGCATTTATATATTCAGGGATGGACAAGAAAATGTGAAACCTCAGGCCAAATTGTTTTCTAGTGTAAATTAGGCAGCCCCCATTAGCTCTACCAGTTTATGCTGGCTTTGGATCTGGATCCCAAACTGTACCTGCCAACATCCGACTCTTGATAAATATTGAGTGGTCTCACTATGACATTTTAATTATAACATTATGGATTTCAGGAGGAGGGGGAGCAAAAGAAGAGAAAGCATTTATTTTTGGTTTTAAGCTGAAAGGAAGAAAAAAAATAGAAGAAGGAAATGACATCTCTGCAGGTCCAACAGGGATTTGGTGGAGATCAGCTAAATCTCAGTTCTTATAATTTTTGAGGGCTCCAGCCAACCTTATTTTAACTTCCTTGCCATGGGCAGCTACTTTGTAATATTCACATGGGATGCCTTGAGATCTCTCAGTGCTGTCACTGGCCACTCTAATGACTTCTGTGCCAAAAATGGTGCTGGTGAAGCCGTGTCTGTGGATGGCAGAGGGACTCGCTCCTTTGGTGTTACCTCGTGCCCTGGTGAGGTTGGAGCACTCATGGGGAGTAGGCCCACCTAGTCATTGGAATAAAAAATGCTATTTCAGGAGGGATTAGGAATGGAGAACATGGAATGGAGGAGGAAAAGGAGGGAGTATGACCCTCTAGCCTTGTGGGGACACCAGAAGATGGTTCTTTGCTGTTCCCTGAACATCCCAGCGATGTCACATTCAAAGATATTTGTGAGAAGGAAGAGCATGAAGTCGTAGCCAAGTCTGTGCTAACAGGAACAGCCACCTTCCTAGCCATGGAGCAAGGTCATGGCTTTGAGAGTGGCCAAACCAGCACCAACCAACAGCATGGAGCTGGCTCACATAAAGAGTGTCTGAGATGATGCAGTGGCTGGCAGGGACAGCAGCTCTGCATTTTCCTCAGGCAAGCCTCTCTGCCCACTTGAGGGTGGCACTGCCTGCTGGGTCAGTTTTCCTCCTTGTCATGTGGATGGATGCTCACCTCCAGGCTGATTTCTGGTTTTGTTTGTGACTACACCAAGGTCAAATTCAAAGATCTTAGAGACATGAGATTAAAGTGATACAGGCCTAGTATATGAATCTATGAAAACCCTGAGGATGACAAATGCAGCCTAACATAGTTTTTCCGAACTTTCCTTCCATCTGCCTATCTAAATGTTTCACCAAAGCCTACAGGACCTGGATCATCTCTCAATGCAAAATCTTAGCATTTTCCTGTGATTTAGACTGTCCTGTCGATGCTTTAGGATTTAGCTTTTCTATTTTTCCATACTGCTTTAGTGTGTAACTCCAAAACTCCATAGCCTGTCAGCTACTGTTCTCCTCCTTTATTCAGACAAAACAATTCCTCTCTAGGCCTGGGACTCAAGGACACCTCACTGTCTCAGGCCCTGAAAAGTATAAACAAAAGTGAGTTGGGCAGGGAGCAAACTGGGGGTAAATTACTTCATTACCTGAAGCTGTAATTGGAGGATTAACCCCTTATATGTAAATGGACCAAACATATCTGTCTGAAAAACGCATGACCATTGTCCATCTTGGGTGTAGCCTGTTGGAGGCTTCTCGCTCCCAAGGTGTGCCTGTTGAGGTCTTTAATAAATGCCCACTTTTATTCCCTTAATCTTGTCTAGCCTCTGTTCCAGGTAGCCACTCCAAGGCATCACTGAAAGAAAGTTAACAAGATCCAAGAAAGACAACAAGGCTGAAGTGTTTGAGAAATGTTGTTCAACAGATTGCACATCAATCTGGGGGTTAAGCAACATGGTTTCTGCTCCTCAGTACAATTTCTTTATAAAGCCCTTTCAGACCTATGGAAGGAAAATAAGATTCATAGAAGCTAAAACCAGAAGTGTTATAGCAGTGTAAATGTGGGTGCATGGCATTTCCCCTTCAGAGCTTACTAATAAAAATAGCCACCTCCATCTGTGGTCAAGTTTAATATCTGGCAAAATCCATTCTGTTCACCTCTATTTCACCATCTGGACTGCCCTGTCAATTATAAGCATTGTGCTCAATGGAGCTGCCACACAGCTCATTTTTGTGGTTACTAGCTTACTAAATAAATATGTCACACTAAACATCATGACTTCTAAGGGAGTTTGAAAACAAACGGACAAGCAAATAGGTGCAAAACTACATTAAAGCTACCACCCTCCTCCCACACAGACTGCAAAGCTCTGTGAGTGACAGAAGGGATGGAGCCTCTTCCTATCCACATGTTGGGGTCCCCCCTACCTTGAATTAAGTCCCCATGTCTCTGAGGGTAGCCCCAAATCCTCTGTGTGCTGGCCCAGCACAGAGCTGTGTGTTGCTAACAGGTGTTTTAGGAGGTGTGTGTGGCTTTGCCTGCAGGATGCTGCATCCTGGCTGCTGAAGAGGATGCTGAGCAGAGCAGCTGAGAGCTGAACTCACTTTGACTTTCTCTCAGCAGCGCTGCAGCCTTTGGCTCTGCCAGAGGTCTCTGCACAGTGCTGTGATGGTTGCACCATCAAAATGGGCAGGGGCACTGAAGAGGGGAGGTGAAGGATGGATCAACACTGTGCTCAAACAGTAGAGGCTGGGCCAAGAGACGAGTGGAAAAAGAGTCACTGCTCTGGGCCTTCTGAAATACTTCACATCCAAGGTAGGGCCATTGGTGAAGATGGGACTGATGGGTTTGCTGTTGATTTTTTTGTATTTTATGCCAGATGAATGAATCAATCTCATGGCAGGGATATCCAGCCTGCCCATGCAGTGCATGGCCAGCTTGGTCTAGTCCAGTATTTACATCCATTGTATTTATTTGGACCATGTCTGCCAGGCTCCTTGTGCTGCATGCAATAGAGTCACCAAGGAGTAAAGAAGTCAGAGCAGGAGCTCAGGATGCTCAAGGTTTTGCTGAAGAGGGTTTTATTAATGAGCATCTTCTATATGGCCATCTTCAAAGAAAAGATGGAAGCAGTTACACCAGAAGAGAAGCATGGGCTGTTGCACAAAACAAATATTGTTTATGCTGCCTGAAGCGCTTTGCCTGTGTTTGGTCATTGGTACCTGGGGAGAAGATGAAGTCTGGCCCCTTTCTCCTGCTCCCTTTCTGGGATGATGGGAATGAGGTCAGTCCACATGCCCTATATGTGGAAATCTTGCTCATGAAGATTAGCTCCAGAGCTTCCAAGAAGGACTGTTTTGGACTGGTCCTGCAGGCAGAGACACAGGAGCAGATACAGTAAACATTAGTCCTGCTTATTCCCTGTTCCAGCCTTGTTTTGAGGCTGTTTAATCCTTCACACACAACTGTGCTCAGAAAATTCAAACAAATCACAGAAATATCAAATGAGACTGGCTTGCAGAATGAGAGTAGCCTGTTTGTGTGCTGAGTTGATATTGCTAAAGAAAATTACATCTAAGCAGGCTGATAAAATTTGTAGAATAAAAGGTGTTACTGCCACCTGCAAGGCTCACCTCCTCTTTCCACCTTCTTCACCAACATTCCACATGAATGCAGCAAGGGCAGCTTCATCTCTCAAAAGCCAAAGATCCTCTCCACAGTTAAATCCTCACATAACCTGAACCCTTCTACAGCACCTGAGGTGGAGATCCCCCCGTACAGATTTACCTCTCCATGCTGAGCCAGCATGAAGCCAATTCAGTGCTAAATGCAATGTTTCCTCCACATGTTCTTGCAGATAGAGCAATATTATCCTGTATTAGGGAAGTGCCTGACTATGTCACTTGCAACATGCCAAAAGCCATAAGACTATATTGGTTTTCAGACCCCTGCTGTGTTGGCTTGGGCATTTTCTGTTCTCTTCTATCAGAGCACTCTGTTTTCGGCAGAGATGTCAGGACGCCAATGAGCCAATGAAAGGAATCTCCTTGGCATTTATCCTTTAGTATTTCTAGGCTCTTAATCTTGGGATGGAAAATCTAGTGCTGGAAGATGGAAGTTAAAAGGATGGCTGATTTTCTTTATTCTCTTCCTAAGGATATGTACGTGGTGTTTTTGTGGACAGTGGCACTGAGTGCGACTTAGGTCTTGCACAATCAGTCAAAATGTCAGTGTGATGGGATCTCAGCTTGGGTAGTTCTTGTACTTACTTTCAGCAGTGTGTGAAATGTGGGATGAATAAGGAAAAAATAAAAGCTGAATAAGACTTGCTTCATAAAGTCTTCAGTAAACAAGTTTCGCTCTTGTGTAAGTTTGCTGAGCTGGTGGGTAGCAGGGAGCAGAGCCAGAGCCAGAGCCAAAGGCAAATTCATGGCCAAACCACTACCTTGGCACTAGCAGGAAAGTCAGACTTCCTCAGCAAGTCACTCATCCACAGGGAATATTCTGAATAAGCCAGATATGGCCTTTGTTTGTGCTGAAATAACTCCAGGGTAGTGTCCTGACATCAGTGGAGTGACTCCAACTTCAAAGTGACATAAGTGGCATCTCAGTCCAGCCCAGGAATCAGTTGTCTCAGAGTGAAGTTAGGAGCTGCCACACTGGGAATTGTTGCATGAAGGTGTGGAGCACCACCTGAGCTGGATGCTGCACCCCTAGGAGCCCTCACACAGGTGGTGTGGCTGTCCAGGGTACACAGCTGAGCTTACTGCTCTGTTCAAGGGCAGCAAAGGAGAGCTCAGGACTGGGATGTGGACTCTATCAACACCTTGAATAATCCCTCCAGACACCACCCCCCAAAGTCTCCAAGGAGTTTTGGGGTTTATGTTGTGGAGACAGCAATCTTCCTTCTTCTTCCAACAAGACAGGCAGAGACCATTCAGTGTAAGTTCCTGTCCAGAAGCTTGACATTCACAACAGAGACCCACTTACAGTATTCCCAGCAGGTTCTCCACCTCTCTGGTTCCTACCATTCATGTCCAGTTAATCAGACCCATATGTAATACTTCCTTAAAACCTACCCTGTTTTACAGGTCTGAGTTTGTTCTCCTCAAGTTGCAACACAACAGAGTTGTAACTCTTCCTTCCAGAGCTGATTTTGCCAGTCCAGCCAACAGGAGCTGGCTGAGGGCCTGCACACACCAAACACATGCAGCAGCTGTCATCTGCTCCCCAGGCACCCTCATCTCCCACTTTTACCTCTAGGATCACCCAATTCCCCCAGACATTTCAACCACCAGTTCCCAGTGCTGTGACTTCTGCTCTGGGCCATGATTGTTGCTACGAGAACATGGCCCAAAGAAAACAAAAGAAGGAGCCTTATCTATCAGACCTTTTCTTCCTTTGCAACCAGGGTGCTGCTTTTTTAATTTTTTAATTTCATTTTGTATTTCTGTTGACCTGTACTCAAACAACTATAGCTGGATCAAAAACCAATGTGAAACTCATTCTATTCCAGTGGGAGGATCAGTTCCCAGAAACCATGGAATTTTTTTGTACAGCTATCCACCTTGTCCCCTTCTTGCTAAATTTTCCCAACACACTGGATTTTGTCATTTCCACAGTGTGAAAGGTTTTTTTCCATTTTATTGTTCTTGCTGGATTTAGAGGTTAGGTACAAATGTTTAGGTGATGTTCTGATGTAAATGCTGTCTCCCACCTGAGATGAGGCTTCAAAAAATATTTAACGTGCTCTGCCAGCAACCCTGAGACACACAGCTGTCCTTCGTTCTATTTATTTCTCCCAAATTCCACCATTTTTCGTCATTTAGAAACAAAAATGTACATCCCAAATCCCATCATTCAGCTCCTGAACACTGGAAACCTTAGGTGAGATGCTGGGATAGAGAATGAAATGCCTTTCTCCTTTATGTGCCCTCAAGGGAGAGGATGGGATGGGGAAGGACCATCCCAAAGGGTGACATGCAAATAGAGGTGTTAAAAGAAAAAAAAAAAAAAAAAGGAAGAAAGGGAAAAATATAAAGAAGAAAATAAGTCTTCTTGGTGGAACACAAATGGAGTTCTAGCTAGGTATCATTTGCCGGGGAAATTGCATTTCTATTTGGGAATAAATGAGTGTAAAACTTGTTTGAGACCCAGGTAATAATAGAACAGGGGAGGAAATTGAAAATTATGACTTTGCAAATGACTCTTGTAGCAAAGAGAGACACACATCAGAGATGTCTTTTTATCCTCCTCCTCCTTTCCTCCCGCCTTGTTTTCTCTTCTTCCCACAGATGAGGAGGACAGGTCTGCAATAAAACAGGTCTAAGCTGTGCCGGCCCGGAGATGCTGCGGGGGGAGGCGGA
>VYZP01013038.1:51248-71143 GCA_013400635.1 Hypocryptadius cinnamomeus
GGGGAGCGGGGGGAGAGGGGACATTAGCGCTGCCGTAGCGTTGTCACTGCCTATGTAAATGGCCGTGCTACATAGTCAACAAGACACACTTGGCTGCCTGCAAGTGGGAAGTACTTAAATCTTGGCACTGATAGATGAAATATTTTTAAGGGAGCTAATCAGTGAAAATGGGGTTTCATCAGGCGCTGACATGTCTCGCTTGCTTCAGCGAGTCCGGGAGAGAAAAATGATCGTGTGGTGCGGGCCGGAGCCAGCTGGGGATGGGGAGCGAGGGGAAGGGGGGGAGAGGCGATGCTGGAGGGGCACAAGCCGTGGGGACCGGGCCCGGGGCGGCTCCGCCTCCGTCCCCCCCGGTCCCTGCAGCCCCCCCGGGATGCGCACCCCGCGCCCCGCCCGGCTCCGCTCCGCCCGGCCGTGATGGATGGCCTGGCACGGAACGGGCTCGGTGCAAATCCCCAATCTGCAGCCTGCTGGGCTCAGTTGGATCAGCAGCAGGCTAGCTGGTATTTCTGGATAAACACTAATAAATCTTCCTTTTCTTCGTGGCAAGTGGTGCTTCCTCTGGCTCCCCAGCCCCCCGTCTTTCCTGCTGTCACGCTGGTGCAAGGGGAGAGGGAGGAGAGGTGGATGGGATGGGGATGGGAGCCAAGCCTTGATGGGGATGGGAGCCAAGCCTTGAGATGGGCAGGGATCTGGCTGGGGAAAACCTCTGAGCTAGGGGCGTGCAAAGCCCCCCACCAGCCCTGCCACCTGCAGTTCTGCTGCTGGCTGAGTGGGACTCAGTTTCACCTCTCTGAAGTTGTGATGGTTATCCACTTCCCAAAGCCTGGGAGAGCTGTGGATGCAAAGGGACTTCCAGGGTTTTGGGTTTGGCCCTTAGCCTCTGGGAAGGGAGGGGGGATGTGGTACAGGGGGTTGTGTTCAGCATTTTCAGCTCAGAGCTTCACAGTGGCCCCTGTCTTTTGTTCCATGAGTGTGCCAGGGCTAGCTGAGGGCCACCACGGCCATATTTGGGGCAACAGAGAAATGAAATAGTCTGGGAAAAGTGGCTCTGACCTGGCTCTGACTCCTAAACCAGACCCTGACATACACAACTCCATGGAGGCTCCCACAATGATCGTGGAGAACCCACCAGGACAAGGCAGACTTTTTGCCTACATCAGCCAAAATCCAGCAGTTGAAGCTGTTCCTGTAACCAACCTACCTGTAAGTGACCTCAAAATTGCCTGTAAACCAAAATACAATCAGTAAGAGAGGCAGCTCCCACTCTGTACTAGTGAGGGACATAGCAGGATTTGTTCTCATCTGGAAGGAGAGCTCCATGTGTGTGAAAATTATCACTGAATGGAGCTGTCTCGACAGACTGGCAGAGGGAAGAAATACATAAATTAAAAGATGGAAAAAAAAAAAAAAGAAAGCCTGGTGCTTACATCATTTAGTCATAAAGGTTCAAAGAAGGATTCCCTCAGTAATCAGGAAATGAAAATGTCCTTCAATTACGGAGCATTTTAAGACATGATTATTTCATGTGCATGCTATTAAGAAAATGACAGTGGAAAATTCATCATGAAATAAATTAATACTTAAACATTTTTGAAAGGTTCCCTGGTGTATTCTTATCCTCCTCCCCTTCTGACACAATAATGTGTTGTTTCTAAAGAAAATTTTATTGGACTAGAGATGATAAAATACACAATGAAAAATACATTTGGAAAGCAAATTCATAACTACTTTTTTTTTAAAGGAGGCAGCTTAGCTGAAAATACACAAAAAACCACAAGGACAATTTATTATTCTCTGCTAGTGGAAAAGAGACTTTTTTTCCCCCTTCATAAACTCAGCCATGCTGATGTTTGAATAATTGCCCCCCAAGTTCATGCAAACCAACAATTTTGGTTATATTTGGGGTTGGCTTTTTTTTTAAATTCTGCCTGTGTCCACCCTGGCAATGCAGCATATTGTTACATGTCACATTACAGCATGAATTTATTGCCACCATGGCAGAAGCTGATGCTCACTGGAAAATGCAGATAGCCCTAAGAAGTATTTGATTTGCTCTGATGCCAAGAGAATTGGTGCTGGGGAGAGATACAACAAATCAGACACCTGAGCTCTCCAAATGTGTCTGTTCCAGAGCCTGCTGAAGCCAGGATGTTTTTTAGTTTTTTGCATGGGTTTCAGTGGAGTTTTGCTTAGGAGGTGCCTTGTGGGAGCCACGTGGTACTGCACATTTTTACCCCTTGGCTGAGAGGTCCAAGCCAGCAAGCCACAATGAAACAAGGCTGAGTTGCGGTTCAGGAGCTTTAAGATGAGGTGGGAACCCCATGAAGGCTCTGTAGACAAGCCATGAATAAACTGAATTTGCAACCTGAAAGCAGGGAATGGGGTTTATGTAGGAGGCTCGACTGTGCAGCCTGCCCTTGCTGGACTTCAGCACAAATGGGGTTGGTGGTGCAGCCAGCAGGGCAAGCTCAGGTTTGCTCCTGTAATGGGAACATCTCTTTTGGGAGACCCTGTCAAAGCTAAAGGCAAGGTCAGGCAAACCTTGCAGCTCCTTGGAACATGGGAAAATTGTTTGAGGACTCTCAGGAAACAGGAACACCACAGGAGAGTCGTACACAGCCGGGCATGTTTTTGTAGGACAGCATGCAAGATTTTACCTTGAATTTTATCCTAGTTGGTAGTCAGCTGAAAAAAACCAAAAGAATACAAATCCAGCAGTGAAATGGGTATTGTTGCCCAGATCTGCTCCTGCTTAGAGCAAGCAGGGGAAGAGTGCTCCTTGCTTTGAACAGATAAGTGCAGCTCTTGGGCTTGATGGGAGTTGGACTTGATGGTCCTTACGGGTGCCTTCCAACTGGAGATATTCAGTGATTCTATGATTACAAGCCTGTTCTACCACTGTGCTTTTTGACCCATTTTATATCATTGTAGAATATCTATTCTGCTGTTCTATGGCTCATATTTTGAGGAGGGACCATAATTCATGAGGGGTGCCTGCCTAGATAACTCACAAGTGGGATATACATGTCCGTCTCTTACTGAACCACATTTTGCTGCTAACATGTATTATATTTGTACCATGCCAGAGGGGGTGTCTGCAGGTCTAAAAATGTTGGTTATAACAGCTACTCATGCTATTAGTATAGTTGTAGATATCATATGATTTATTGATGTGTTTTTATTTCCCACTGGTATGGTATAAATATATTTATTTCACAAAAGTGGCCAATAAATTTCCCTTATGAATCCTGTTATCTGCACCATTAACCATTGATCATTTTTATGAGGTCACAACTTAAGGTGTACATGAATTTACACCTTAATTTGTGACCCTTTCCAAAACAATACATAGCCACTTGTGAACTATTCACCTCACAAGAGGCTCTGCTCATTTTTGCTGCTTCCTACTGCTCTCAATATTTGTTTCTCATCAGACAGTGTCCCAGCATCATGTGCCATTCAACTGTTTCATCCTCTCAACAAACACACAGAGAGATGGATAAACCATTAATGACATGAAACTTTCCTGAACCCAGTTCATTCCTTATGGAACTCTGGAATTTAACAAGAAAATAAGATGACAAAGTGACACTAAATAACCCAAAAACATGCTCTAGTCTTTCTGCTATAAAGACCAAGATTTCCTAACAGCATCCAAAGAACAATAGGAATGCCAGAAATTCAGATAGTCCCAAGTAACCCTCTCTATTTTCTCTTTTTTTTGTTGTGCTATAGGTGATGTTTAGGATGTTGGGCAGACTGACCAAGTCTTTCCTTGTGTCCTTCATCAGTTTACTCTTTGATTAGTAAAAAGCTGAAACTGGGAGTATTGCATCTTTATTTGTCATCAGACTCCCACAGGCTCATGTTTTAGGATTGTGAGGATTGCTCTTCAAAGCCCTGGATTAGATGCAACATTCCCCTGTCCTGTTGGTGACCTTCACCATTGGCCTTCCCTTCCTCCAGCTCTTCACAAAGAGCACTTCACAGACCCTTGGCTGTCTCCAGGTGTTTAACTTGCACATCACCTGTTCAGCTCTGATCTGCCATTGGCCTTGGCTGTGCTCTCCTCTCCCTGGAAGTGCCTCATCACAGCGTGTGGGACGTTGTCAAGTTATGGCCAAAGTTGTATTCCCCATCACACCTCCAGAGCCCAGCTCTCAGTGAGCTCCTTTCTCAGTTACAGACAATGACTCATTCTTCAGAGATCAGGCATATCTCTTCCTTCCTTTCATTTAACCCCTTCTCCTCCCTGGAGCTGCCCAGCCATCCCTTTGCCTTGATGCATGTCCATTTTGTCTCTAGCCGATCCCTCCTCATCTCCTTCACATCTGCTGGGCAAGTTCTCACACAGGCTTGACAAGTCCATCCCTACTACCAGAATTTGCCTGGAAAGAATATCCCCAACAAGCTCCAAGCATGTCCCAGGCATTGTACATGGCAGTCCTGTACACACTTTGTGTGGTAGGTGGCTGTGCCATGTATGTGTACAAGTCCCACCTGTGATGCCAAGTGATCAGGAGTTCCAGGACCCTTTGAAATCACAGGTAGGGGAGAACCTGGAAACCTTTGATGCCAAATGTGTGCTGCAGCAGATTAGTCCTAGGTTTTAAACAACAGGCACAGCACGAGGCAGAGCCCTCCTTCCCCACGCCTCCTCCATAGCTCTCTTCTCACCCAGAGTTTGGCTGCACAGACTTTTTATTTGCACACAGTTGTCCTTAAAAATAATAAGTGACTATTTGCCTGTTCAAAGCCAGAAACAAGTTGACCAATTGCTGCTGTGTTTTACTTCAGGGTATCCATCTAAAGGCAGGGAGAGAGAATCAGGCTATAATGGTTTGCCTGGCTTGAAAACTCCATTTTGGGCCGCGGAGAGTCATATTTCAGAGAGTATTGATCACAGTGCAGTTTGTGTTTCCTCACGTCCATGATCCTGTTTGCAGCCCTGTAAAATAATAACAGTACTCATGTCAGTAAGGTAATTACCATTGATCTAACACACTGTGACAAATTTTTCAGTCATGCCACTTGATTCATACTTAAAGTTATGGCACTGCTGACTGCTCCTTAAATAATTGAAGGATGCCCTTTGTAAATCAGCACACTCTTGCCAAAAAGTGGCAGTTTCTTCTTTGTTCCAGGCCTTGTTTCTTAGCTTCATCAGGGATTTCAAAATTAAACAGACAGCTTTCCACAGCCCACATAGTTCACACTTGGAGCAAATATCATCTGAGCTGGCAAATCACTTATGACACCTTTGTTCGAGAAAAGTGGGAAAAAAAAAAAAAAAGAAGAAAAAGGTTAGGCTACAGGGAAGATCAGAGTCTCTGTGGTGGGGTGGGGAGGGCTGCTAGCAGGTGGTAACAACAAGAAAGATAAAACCAAATTTGGTTAATTCGAAACACCCATGAAAGCATTCCTCATCCTCCTGTGCTTGGGATTACTGAAGGCTGAAGAAGAGGAGGGAGGACAGTCCTGGTCTTCTGCTCCTGGATCCACTGACAGAGCTTGCCAGCTTCTCTTCTGAGGAATTGTTTTGGGATCTGCACCTCCACTACACCAACCCACAACATGCTGAGGGGAAGCACCACAGCTTCTTGGCCTGGGCTCTCCAGGCTGGTGCCCCGCAAAAATAATTGAGTCCTTCACCTGCCTATAACACAGCCATTAAATAGGACTCCTGAGCTGCCTTTGGGAGACGGTAGCACTAGTAAGCATGTAATCAAGAAAAGTATAGTTCTGAGTGCTTGGATCCATTGGCAGCTAACCATAAACCAGTTTTCCACTAGTGAAGTGTGGACACTCTTCAAGGTGAGTTTGGGTCAGTTCACCACAGTTTTCATAAAAATAATCTTCCTTGGTTGTCAAGGAAGCCTTGGAATTTGTTTAAATTGGACATCAAACACCATGAAGGACACATTTCTCATTGATGCAGGTATTTATTTTGGCTCTAGAGTGCCTTCTGTAATAGCCTCTCTCATTTTCCATAGAATATGAAGACCATATAGGGAGATCACCTTGTTGCTTTCCAAAGGTATTTCTCAGGAGAGCCATAATAGACAGTGGTGCCTGTGGAGCAGTCAATAAAACCCCCACCTCTGTTGTCCCAGCAGACTGTCCCCAGTGACCAGACCCTTCCTTCTCAGCTCTCCTGTTTAGAGACCTCCCTTTGCAGTGCATGGAAGACTTTGCTGCTGACCAGGGGTTTGCAGCTCAGTCTCAAAAACAAACAAGGAAAGACTGATCCATAAGTCTGTCATCACCAACAGCTGCACCGTCTGCTCCCCTTGGTTAGGAAGAAAATCGTGGCTGTGAGTGTGGTGAGGCCCTGGCACAGGCTGCCCACTGAAGTTGTGGCTGCCCCATCCCTGGAAGTGTCCAAGGCCAGGTTGGATGCGGCCCTGGGCTAGTGGAAGGGGTCCCTGCCCGTCCTGGAGGGGTTGGAACAAGGTGATGTTTAATGTCCCTTCCAACACAAACCATTCTGTGATTCCATGAGGTTTGGTGGCTCTCACAGGACTCCCGTGCTCGGGGAGCATACAGAGCTGCAGCAGCCACCGTGGCATTGCAGCCTTTAGAGGACAAATGGGGTGAACTGTCCTTCAGGAGAACCTCAAGCCTGCCCCTTTGGCATTGTTGGGACACACAAAGCAGTGGCTCTGCCTTTGATCCACTCTGCTACCTGTGAAGTGTCCTCTTTTGTGGGCATTCTTGTACCTGCTTGAGATGAGGCCAGACCAAACAGAAAAGCACCTTAAAGGAGCTTACTAAGTCTAGGATTGAGCAAACAGCATGTTTGAGGGGTCAAATTTAATTCCTTCCTTCCTTTTGTATTCAGATTAGAGGCCAAGGTAGATTTGTGGAAGCCAGGACTCCTCAGCTAATGCTGCTTTTGCACTTAACCTGCAATTTACCTGTCAGTAACAAATACATAAAAGGCCAGCTAAGCTCTTCAAACTTCCAAACAATTTACCACACCATCAGATGGGCTCTTTAGCATCCAAGAGCAAAACAGTCTGTTCACATCTAAGGAAAACATCTGCTGCCTAAAAGAACCCTCCTCAAAAATGCATCTGGCGAAATGAATGTGCATATTTAAAGGAACATCATGTTTTAAGTCAATCAAACCCCTCAAAAATAATAATAAAAAGCCTTCCAAAGAGACTACTTGCCAGTGATGTATTGGCTTGGTTAAGAAGGGCTGTGTTTTCAGAGCCTCCTAAATTCCTCAACTCAAGTGCTGAGTGGAGGTTTATTAAGTGACCTGTCTGGATGTATATCTGCCTTGTCCCTGGTGGGGGTCCTATGTTAAATTCCATCATTAAAACCTATTACTGAGCTATCAAAACCCGCTGTAATTCCATCTAATGACCTCATTTCCCTAAGCATAACTCAGCTCAAGGTTTGCTGATGTGGAGTCAGCTCTTGGTGGGCCACAGCCCCTGAGCAGAGCAGGGGCGGGTGGGGAGAGAGGGAGAAATCAATGTCTGCGGAGATGACAAGGCACACGGCCAGAGACTGGGGACCGAGAAACTATCCAATATCCCATTTCCTATCCAGTCTATTAGCAGCTGAAGTCAGCCAGGGCTCTGGGTTTGATTGAAGGCTTAGCTGAGACCAGATAGAGGAGGAGAAGCCCAGGCAACATGGCCACCAGGCGAGGCTCCTTTCCAGCCAGCCGAAATCGCTCCTAAAAGTCGCTGTGTATAAAAATGGATTACTGCATTCAAAGTTCAAAATGTTCTTTTTATTTCATTTTAATTTTTTTTTTCTCGGGGTGGACACAAGGAAAAAAGGAAGGGGAAGAAAAAAAAAGCCTTTCCTTTCTCCCCCCGCCTCAATCCCCCTTCCACACACACCTCTACTTGCCATGAAATCATTTCGTAAATACAAAAAAGGCCCCTCAGGCTATTGGTGCCCAGACACTCATTTTTAGAGTGGATAATTGACTCCTTTCAGTTGATAATTCATAGCTTGCATATGCCAGCTAATACATCAGTGCCCAGAGACTCAGCGAGAGCCCCAAGCACAAATGGGAGAGAGGGGAAGGAAAAGGGAAAAAAAAAAGAAAGAAAAAAAAAGAAATATTTCAGATGATAGATGAGTGCATTACGGCTTTATGAATGAATTATGTCCTGCAAATACCTTGAGCAGGAGAGACTGTCGGCCTGTATCTATACTAATCTGGGAGGAATTATGACGATTTTCACATTAAAAAGGGAAAAGGGAAAGAATTAATTGAGCAATTGGGCCATTAAAAATGTATGTCAGCATGTTCTGTATGTCCATTTTCCAATTTATCATACGCTAGGAAGCTTCCTCCCAGGGTGACTGCCATTTTTCTTCTCTTTCTTGTGTTTGATCTTTTTTTTTTTATTTATTGTTGGTTCCTGTCATACAAAACCAGCTCAGGATCTTTTTGACAAGACAAAGTCTGGGAATTTTTTTCAATGAGGAGTTTTCTTTGTGCTTGTGCTCCCTGTCAAAAAATAGGGGTGAGGGAACCCTAATGAATTTCTTCTTTGCATCCCACAGCTCCTACAGTCAGTGTTCATAACTTAACAAAAAGAAATTATTTCACCCTGTAGATTTTTATTCCTTTTCCATCTGAGAAAGTTTGAGATGAAGTTAGTGTATAGGTGGGTGGACAAAGGAGAGGTTTTATTTAAAAAGTAGTTTGCTAAGGCTGGCTCATCCAGAAGCACTGAGGGTGAGTGCCAGCACATGCAAACACCTGCTCTGCACACATGAGTGAAATGCCACACACCACTGCTTGAAAAATTCACTGACACCAATGATGCCCAGCCCCAGCACTGAGCTGTGGGTCGTATCCATTGTTGGCCAAAAATGCCTTTTGGATGGTTGTAGTGTTTGTATTCCACAAAAATCCACTGCAGAAAGTGTTAATCATTTTCTGAGGTCTGAGAAATTATTAAGTAGATTAAAAGAGTTTGCCAGTGGGAAAATATTTTTTAGAATAACAGCAATGTTAGGAATTGTTTCCAACTCTGTAATTAATAGGATTGTTTGAATAGCTGAAATAAGAACAAATATTTGTTTTTCTGTTTTCATATACATAATATATTCCATTCTATTGGCTAAAAAATTTAGTACCCCTAAAAAACAAATCTCAGAGACTACAAAAAAAAATCAGTAATTCAATCAATGTAAAAAAAAAAATTCCTTTTCAGACCTGCCAGCAAATTTCAAGCAGTCTGACCAACACATATTGTTTAACCTGTGTCTTCAGTTTTCTAATCCAGGAATTATGCTTCACCTGAACTTCCTCTAATACAATTAGTGTGGTGTATTTGCTGAAACATAATGCCTTTACAGAATAATGTTTTATGCTGCAAAGCATATCTAATCTCTTCACGCAAGCCACTCTATGGCAAATCATTTTATAATATGCAGAAAATTTTTGATATTGTTTATGTTCTCGTGTTTATGAGGTCTTTAATTGATTGTAAGCTGCTCTTTGAGTACTTAAAGATGTTTTTTTAATCCTATTAATTTTTCTTGTCTTTTTTTTTTTTTTCCCCAGACTTGTTAAATATTTGCTGATGTGTAGCTGAAACATGAGAGTGCTGAAGGAGAATTTCAGCAAATTATTGTCTTTGTATTCAGGACCTTTATGTGGGATATGCAGGTTTGTTGTCTTATTTGAAGTGCAGCAAGCCCCTAAATTCCCCTGGATCATGGTGTACCTGGGACTGGGAATTTTGCTGTGGGTTTGATTTAGTTATTCTCTGCTCTGGTACACAATGAAGAGGTAAGCATAACTCAGTGCAAATGTCACCCTCCTGGATATCAGCTCTTTTTCAGCAGCTACTCTGCTGTACAGAAGCTTTTGGGAGTTCTTAACAACCCCTGTGAGAAGGCTGATGTGTATAAAAGGGATGTGAAGCAGATTTCTGCCACTGCAAATCTTTCTGCTCTTTGAAAGATACCTGTGTTCCCCAAGACTCTGCGGTTTTATACAGGGGGAAAAGGCAGAGACTCCCACTGAGCAGCACCCAGGATCATCTCCAGCTCTTGCTGCCACCTTACAAAGTGTCCTGTGCTCCAGGCAGATCCCAGCCCAGATATTCACCTCCTCCTACTCAGCTAGGAGCACTCTTCTCCAGCTAGGCTGATCCTGGAGAGCTTGCATCCCTGTGGACAGTTCTGTCTTCAGCAAAACAACCCCTTTTTCTGCCAAAAACAACCACAAAGCATTTTGTCAGTACCAAGGCTCAGCAAGAAAATAGGGGGAAAGATCAAAAGCCATCTGCCTCCCCTCTGACCTTGGCTATGGCAACAGCTTCACCACCACGGCCAAATGTGGGATTTGGGATCCTCCGTGGGTGCAGCCTGGAGGGGACCACCTGAGTGACTGCTGGGAGAGGCAGGACACCCCTCTTTCCTCTGGGTTTCCACCAGCAGCCTTCACTCCACCTTGAGGAGCTGAGCTGCTCCACAGAGGTGAGGCTGAGTCAAATGGTAGGGGAGGGACAAAGGTGTAGGGTACACAAAGGAACCTGGTGGGTTTGTGCCAGGCCATGCATGGGTGCAAATCCTGCTAGGGTCCTCCTGGGACAATAGGGTACAGCAATGAGCCACAGTCCCATCCCCCTTCACACACTGACTGGCTCTTCTTGTCCTGACCACTCCTGGCCTGCAGCACGGGAAGGATTTCACTGTGGGTTTTGTCCAGGAGGGGGAAAATACCCAATAATACTCACTTCTCCATTCTGGGGATCTTAGCTTCCTAAAACCTGCATATCAGAAATGAACCAGACAGTGGGACATCTCCATGTAGTGTCACTGAAGAGCCTGCTGCAGCACAGCATTTTTGGCCAGTCACCTTCTCTGTCTGGGCCTCCATCCCCCAGACAAAGATAAGGGAATGCTGCCCTCCCCACACAGCCTGAGCTGGGGATGGCTCCTTGGTCTGGCTCTGCAGAGTGAATTCACCCAGCAGGGCTTTCCACACCATGGCAGCTGAGCACAGTTCATCCAAAAAGCAGCACATCACTCTTGCTGATTGCACACGCCTTCTTCTGGAACCACACATCTCAGAAAAGGTTTAATGACAGCTGGAATCCCATCAGGAAAGAAACACAAGTTCCCCAGCTTACTTAATATCAGGTTTCTCGCACCTGGCTGGCTGAAGTAGGATGTAACCTCAGAATATAAAATGTCCTGTTCTTGCCTTTGCCACTGACAGGCACAGAGAGGCCTTGTGAGGAGCAGACATTTCTAACCCAGCCTCCTCTGACCTGCTGGGACACGCACAGACACGAGGGTTGTGCACAACCTCTGCAGCAAGGTTGCTGCTCTGTTCTCCCTGCTGCTCATCTTTCGGATGGAGATGCAGAAATGTGGATTTTTTTTCTTGGTGGATCCCACAAAAAGGCATCAATGGATGTTCTGCTGGACAAACCATGTGCACAAAGGTCTTGGGTGGCTGAAGCATCCAAGACACCAATGCTAGGAAAGGTGTGAGCCTGCAAGTCCTACGGCTTTTCAGCATCTTTCCTTTTCTGCTGGAATCCAAGGAAAGCTGCCCAAACAAGGATATTGCTTATCCATGAAGAAACTATTCCCATGGGTTTTTTTCTCATGGCCTCTCAGTGGGATTTGAGTGCCTCTAATCTCAAAGCTATCTCAGACCAGACATTGCTGAAAATGTTCCCCAAATACAGCCTGAGTGAGGAACAAGTGAAAAGCCTTCAAAGTCAAAGAGACTTTTCTCTGTCTTGCTTCCCAGGATTTTACCTAGGAAAAATTCACCTTCAGAGGACCTAAGTTTAGTATCAGATGATTTTACGCCTTTTGCCTGATGTATTTATCATTTTATAGTTAAACCGAGCAAGAGAAAGGCTAAATACATGTAGATAAAAAAGTCAATGTACTATAAGGATAGTAGTATTTTTCTTGGGTTTTTTTCCCCCTGAGATGAAAGAGTTTAGTCACAGACTAAAAAATATAGCTGCCTTTTGTTTAATTTTAAAACAGACTATTTGCTTTAAAAAATCCTCAAATGTCACATTTTAAGGAGTATCTATAAGTAGTTTCAACTCTTGTATCTCAAAAATATGGAACAGAATCTGTTGACCTACACTGTAGGAAACACACAAAGATCACTGCACTTCCTGCCAAAAAAAAGTGGAAATTAAGTAAGAGCTGGGATATCTGGAGAAGCCCTTGCAATTGGAACAGTTTCCTGCTGGAGTCAACAGAACACCCTGACTCAAGTGAATCTCTGTCCTGCTGTGTCAATACCTGAGATGACTCTGTACACTCATGATCCTGCTCAGCAGGATTTAAGAATCAATTAGACATAATTTGCCCACTTTTTGTCAAACTTCTATCACCAGCAGTGCCTCCTACTGCATTTCCACAGGGGGACAGAGCAGAGCCTCAGTGGCCATGTGGGGCTGAGGTGTTCAGAAGACTCCTGCATCCAGCCAAGAAAATGGGTCAGGGATGTGGCACCTCTCTGAAGCCAAGCCAACACTGAAACCCACCAGAAAAGCCCCCACATCCAATGCCATTTCTCCACCCAGCTTTATATCAGGTCTTTTCTGCAATGAGATTTTTTTTTTTCCCTGAGAGGAGGGTTCATTATTATTAGTGATAATGAAATCAGCCATGCCCTTTTCTCCACCTGCCTCCCCCCAAATCTCTGTTTGGTTACCTGCTGCTTCAGGGATCCCACACTCAACCTGTGCTGATAACTCGGGGATGGCACCTTTCTTATGGAACGAGGTGGCAAAAGCAGCTTCCAGTGTCAGGAATTTCTTCCAGACGTTCAGCATCTGTATTTAAATTAAGAGGCTTAAAGCTCTCCTGAACTTTTCCAGGTTTTTAATTTTAGTTTAACTTCAGGAGTGAAGTTTTAAGCCCGGAATGTCATATCCGGAGTGCCATCTACCGCGTCTTCCAGGGACTGCCACGAATCCTGAGCCTGGAGGAGCGCAGCTCTCAGGAGCAGCTGGCCTGGAATTCTGGAGAGAGGTGTTTGTGGGCACGTAACGATGAGAGGAACTCAGCTGCCTGCTCAGGAACACTGAAAACAGTGTGAACGGAGGTTGGTTTTTTCCAAAGAATGCGAGGTAATGTGGGGTAACCCCAGCGGGCAGCTCAGCACCACGCAGCCACTTGGTCACTACCTCCCAGTGGGATGGGAGAGGGGGAATTGGGAGGGTAAAAGTGAGGAAACTCATGGGCTGAGAGAAAGGCAGTTTAACAGCAACATCTGTGTGTGCAGGCAAAGCAAAATTAATTCATTTGCTGCTTCCCATGGGCAGGCAGGTGCTGAGACATCCCCAGGAGAGCTGGGCTCCATCATGTGCAAAAGTGACTTGGGAATACAAACACCATCACTCCAAACATTGCTCTTTCCTCCTTCTTCACACTGCTTTTATTGCTGAGCACAACATCACATGGTGTGGGTCAGCCCTGTGGTCAGGCTGTCCTGGCTGTCCCTCCCAACCCCTTGTGCACCCCCAGCCTCCTCACCAGCAGGTGGGAGAAGCAGGAAAGCCCTTGTCTCTGTGTAAACCTGTTCAGCAATAGCTAAACATCCCACTATCACCACAGGTCTCGTCCCAAATCCACAACAGAGCACTATCCAAACTACTTGGAAGAAAATTAATTCTATCCCAGAAAAAACCAGCAGAGATGAAGAGAGAAAAAGAAAAAAAAAAAAGAAAAAAAGTTTGTATTTTTGTACCTTGAAGTTAATGTGAATGTGTGAAAATAAAAAGAAAAAAAAAAAGCATTTAAACAAACTAAAAGACAAAATAACAGATTAACTTGCCCTTTATGCTCAAGGCGTTTTATGATGACCTGACACACAAAAAAGTTTTCAGATTCAAAACCCCAGTGCTGGTGATGTGAGATCATGGCCAGAGGAGAAGGCCAGGGCTCCTCCAGCCCTGCCACATCCATCACTCATGGCCACAGCTTTCCTGTTCTCGAGAGGTGGCCAGGGCACCAGAGAGCCTCTGGCAGGTGGGACACCTCAGTGGGACCCTTTGGAGCTCAGCTTTTCACCTGCTGACCTCAAGCTTGCCTTTGGGGCCAGGTATTTTGGTAGCCAGATCTCCTTGAGGTCTTGCCTAGTGGGGCAGCACAACCACACCCCCAGCAACATGCTAAAAATGGAGATGGCCGGGATTTACCCAAGCTGAGAAGATGAGCAGGTGTGGCACACCTGCCCCAGCTGTGGGTGAGCTGGCAGCCCCCAGCTCAGGGTGCAGGGCACCCACAGCCCCCGAGCCGGCAAATCCCAGCTGCAGGTGAGGAGAGGCGAGGAATTGCTCATAGCAGCGCAGCGAGCTCCATCTGCTGCCAAATCCGTGCGAGCAGCAGGCAGAGCCGCCTTCTCCCGCATCCCCTCCAAAGCAAAACCCCGCTGTCTGGGAGCAGGACCCGCTGCATCCCCCAAGCTTAATTCCTACACCTGACCATCCTAACTGGGAGCCCACTACCAGCAGCGTGCCCTGTCCCAGCCCCTGCTGCCCCCAGCACCATCCCTGGGGACCTGGGGGTCCAGGGGCTCACAAGCTGCTTGGGGGGTCACAGCGTATTGGGGTCACACAGCACGCTGGGGTCACAGCATATTGGGGTCACAGCATGTCTATCCACCTGCAGCCAAGTGAAATATTTACCTTGTCTTCTTGTTGTTGCTGCCAGCCATAATTAGGGTGAATTGGGTAAATTGCCTGTCTTTTGAGTGATTTCTTGCAGGCAGATCACGTGGGTCGGTGTAGCTGTGTGGGTCCCTGGCTTTGGCTGAAGGATTGCTATAATCCCTATAAATTCATTAGCATTTATCAGCTCCCTGTTTGTGGCTGCACTGCTCTGTCTCCCCCTTCCTTGCCCTTCTCCTTCCAGGGAGCAAAAATTTAGCGCTGCATTAAAGCTGGAGAGCTCCCGGGCGATGAGCTGGGGAGGGAGGATAATTCCATTACTTGTCAGAGTGGTTGAGGGGGAAGTTGTGTGCAATAACCACGGCTCAGAACACAGGCTCCAGAAGTCCAAGCTTGTGAGAGGGCACAGAGAAAAAAAAATGGGAATAATAAAGAGCAGAGGGATGCTGTGGTGCCCAGAGCTGGGGTTTCCTCAGTGGATGTACATGGCAGGGACAGAGCAGGGGGCTGCCTTCATTGAAGGGTTGAACTCGATTATCCTACTTGATTATCTTCCAACTCAGAGTAATCTGTGATTCTGGGATACTATTAACAGATCCAGCAGGAAATTAACATTTTTGAAGAAGAAAATGAGATCAGATGAGACTTTTCAGCCGGATCAGGTTTCTGGTATTGATAGGAAGAAGGGGTCAGCTATGGCAGTGGAGGCAGGACCCTCTTCATGGCAGTGGGGTGGACTAAGACCAGCTGGAAGTGACTGTCAGGCCATGGGCCAGCTCCTCTGCATTCAGGTTGGGCTGGATTAGTGTGTCTGTCTCAGCTACTCTGTCAGCAGCCACTCACATTTTGCTGCAAAGTTTGAAGGGCAACTGCTACATTTACTGTTATCCTGGCTAATGCTGGGGACCAGAACCCATTCCCACTGTCCTTCACTTTTAGCTGTGCCCTCAACAAGCAGCAAATACCATTTGTGGACAGTAACTTTATACTAGGAGGCCAAAGGCTCCACAGCACTGGCCATCACTGGATCATGAGCCCAAACTGGCTGCTGCAGTATCTGTGCTTCCCCCAGTATTGTGCTGTGCCAAAAATGCACACCCTGACCCAGCAGTGGGGGCTTGACAGGGAAATCTGAACTGAACTGAACTGAACTGTCCTGCTCTTCTTTTTTCAGATGTGCTTCCTGCTAGTGACACCTGCCAGCCCCAGCTGGTAGCACAGGCAATGCGAGCTGCCACGTTTTCCTGGGCTCTGAGGAGGATTTATGTTTCCTACAGCTCTCCGTGCCCAGGATGCAGCACCAGCTCTTAGCCAAGGTTGTATCTTAGTCTGAGGGTCCCTGTTCAGCCCCAGGGTCTTTTCCACCTCACAACTGCAATAAATCCCTCTGGCTGCTCTGCTGGGGGGTGTCAGGGGGTGTGCTGCTTTTTGTCAAGTGTGGGGAAGGATTCTAGGGATGAGGATGGGATGTGGGAAATAAATGACCTTCATGGTTGTTCTGTGAGTCTAAAAAGTCCTCGACATCTCCAGATGTGCGTTGCTGTGGGCTAAATTGCCTCCAGGAAAATTCTTCCAGCAGTGTTTGGCTCTCACCTTGATGCATGAGGTTTTTGAGGCATCAAATGCTCGGGCATTGCCCATCACTCACCAGAGGCTGTGTGCTGAGCTTAGGACTCCCCTGGCTGGTGGCAGCTCCCCACTGTGCCGTGCCCAGCTGCTGGGACCACCCTGCAGGGTCACAGCCTCCCAGTGCTGTGTCCCAGGACATTTCTGACCTGGCCCATGCAAGACTTGAGAACTGAAGTGCCAGTTTAGGGTCTCTTCTGGTGTTTGCAAATCATTGGGTCAGAGGCTTTGGTCTAGAAGCTGTGCCATGCTCAGGGAGGTCGGTGTAGCAGCAGGATGAGATCTGGTCATCAACCTCCAGCAACTGCTGCTGAAAGGCTGAGGGGATTTATTTCCTTTATTTCCCAAGGACTCCTCCTGCAGCCTTGGGTATAAATTTCCTTCTGTTTATTCATTAAAGGCTCTTCTCCTGTGCTCTGTTTAGGCTGTCAGTGGTTGCCTTGGACATTTAGGTCAATCACAGATATTATTTCTGTCTCTGGAGCTGGCAGCTCTCATCCTGGGCCTTCAGCTTTGTGTCTTGCCTATAAATAAAGCACCATTCATTCTCAGGGCAGTGGGAAGAGGCAGGGACGAGCTGGAAGTGCTGCTTTCATGGGAAGGGGCGCTCATTTTGAATTGCTCGACCCCGCAAAGAATTACCAAGGCCCCTGTTAAGCATCCCTGTTGCTTTAAGAGGAAGCCTGGTGAGAATGAGAGGTACAAAAACAGGCATTACAGTTGTGCTGTAAGGCAATTTGTATTTGCAGCTTGTTATTCACAGGCTGAACAAAAGTCTGTGTGGTGGAGACTGGGAACAACTGGTGAGTGAAGACAGGCAAAGGCAGAGCTTGAGGGGTGCAGAAACAGCTGTGTTTGCTGGTTTATCACACAGCTGCTGTTCCTGGAGGGAATGAGCCCCCAGAAGCAGGAATCTCACCAACCCAAAGGCTTCAGGACCATGTCTCAGGTTGTCAACATTCTTATTGCTGACAAATACCAGTTCCCAAACCCAATCTGACAATAAGATACTGAGTCTTTTCCTCTGCAGGGGAGTATATTGACACTAAAGACCCAAACCAAATTACTTTTAAATCCAAGTCCTAAAAAGGGTGTCTTCTGGTGGATGCCAGGTTGCTCAGCTCAGAGGGTTTTGGATAACAACTACCATAAATAATTGTTAATTTGGGTGGTCATCATTCTGCAGCCATTTCTGCTCTAATGGGCTATGGATTCAGATCTATGCATTGGCAAGTGGAAGAAAATGTACATAGAAGGGGCCCAGTTTTTTCAAATTATTCTGGTTACAAAAAAATGTCAAGCATTGTCTAGGAAAGGGAAATGAGAAAACTAATTGCAAAACTGCTAAACAACAGGTGTCCTTTACTGTAAATTATTCCTGCCCCAAAGCAGCAATGATTATAAGCTCTAGATCTTTGTTTAATCTCTTACTTCCTTAAGAGTGCATGCATATTGTTTTGTCATTTATTGGAGTAATTTTGCAAAGTGGATCCTGGATGTTTTCACAAAGGGTTTACCTTGCACAGGATTGACTGAGAAGATTCCCTTCCAGATGCTCCCATATCTCCCTGCTGCATATGTTAGAGCCGAGCACTTTTTATTTCCTTGCAAGGGAAATGAGCTCTGAAAAATGGGGATGAGATGAACATCACTTTATTTGAGGGCTGAGACAAGGGCAGGGGCCAGAGAGAAGAAATTTCTCTGGGCTTGCCTGGGTCTATCTCTTCTCAGTATTTTTTTTACACTCCCACTCTGTAATATTTGTTTTGTACATTTAAATAATATCCCAGGCACCTCGTGATTATTGTATTACTGCACTGCAATGATCAAAACAACAGACAACCCTCTGCCTTTACATTTACAACCACAACAGTGAAGTATGGGCCAGATTTTGGCAGGAGGATCCTGAGAAGCTGCTGAGGGGGAGGATTATGAAGCATCTGCTGTGCCTGAAGCCAAGTGGAGCAGTCCTGCTGCCACCCTGGATCTCCTGCAGCCTGAGCTTTGCCCTTGGCCCACTGCATGGTCGGTGCTGCCACGCTGCTCAGCATGGATTAATTCCCCCATCCTGCTCAGAAAGGCATGGATTTCCCTGTTAGCTGCAGTTCCTACTCACCAATGATAAATGCACCAGTGAGAGCCCCAGCTCTTTCTGTCTGGTTCGTGTGTCCCCCCCACTTAGTCCATATTTAACCATTACAGTTGATAAAAGGCAGGGACCTGTTGCAGCCATCCTCGAAATCATCTTTTGTCCAGATGGCCCACAAAGTACCTTATAAACCTCATTAACAGATTGCACCAATTAATTAACTGATGTGGGAATCACTTTGCTCACCACCCAAGGCAGCTGCCTCCAGGAGGGAGCACAGCCAGGGACTCACAAAACTCATCCCCAGCTTAAGGCCAGGGAAGGGATCAGGGTCAGCAACACCAGACTTTGCCACTGTTCTCCCCAAGGTTTAACAATTTTTAAAATTTATTATTTCAAAATCTTATTTTGGGGAGAAATGCCAGCTATTTTCCTCAAAGACTTACCCATGTCTGTCCCAAACTAGGAATGATGTGGCTTGAAGTGGAACTGCCTTTCAAACCTTGCCAACAGGAAGCAGTTCCCTCATGGCCTTAGATGTATCTTTAGCTGTGTAAAGTTGCATCTGTTCTTTTTTTTTACTCCAAAGTAAGCAGATTATAAAACATTTTTTTTCTCAGTCTAAAGCTCAGTACCTATTGATAACTCTGTAATGAATTTGTACTCTAGGCTATTCATTGCCTTGCAGATGTTTAACCATAGGATTCCAGTGCAGAAGAAGATCGATAGATGTTGAGATTAAATTATCCCACTGTTTCAAAACCCAAATAATCACTGCTTGAGCTTGTTTGGTTTGGGCCCAGGACAAAAGTCAATTCCTTCCCTGTGGACATTTCTATAAAATACAGTTGACATAAGAAATGATGAGACTCTGGAAAACTAGATTGAGCCATAAATATTCATCTCTGCAGTGGATCCGAGAACAATAACTTAACTTTCTTTAATGCCCAGCTCTCAGGGTGCTTAACAAACTCTCTATTCTTGGCAATCCTCAGATGTTTAACAAGTCAGAGCCCCTAATCCATAACTTGGGAGGGAAAAATTAAGATTTGGTTAGAATAAATCCCTGGCTGATGGAGTTAGAGGAGTTTCACTGTGGCATTTGCAATCAGCTAAAAAGAGCAGAAAAGGATGGAGAGGAGTCCCTCTGCTTGTAGGTATCTGTAGCTACTCCAGATAAGCTCTCCTACCATTTTTTTTTACGCTTCTAAGTTATTACTTCCTAGGACAAGCATCCTCTACAAACATTTGCATGCCTTGCCAGCAATTTCCACCTCCTCTGCCTCACCTGAGCCCTTCCTGGCTCTTTTCAGCCCAAGGAACCATGGCAGCCCCTCTCCTGCTGCTTGAGCATCTGTGCTCAGGGACAGGAGAAACCTTTCCTGGCCAGCTGCAGTCACAGGAAGCTGTGGTATCCAGTTATCCTCTGAAAGTGCCTGGTTTGCCCATCAGAGTCCTTGACACCAACCTCCTTCCCAGCTGGGTTGGGAGCTTTGCTCTCTGAGTGCTGGGAGCAGCCCAGCAGCTGGGGA